>VKOC01047000.1:0-11040 GCA_009364415.1 Spea multiplicata
GGGTTAAATTGAGTTAACCGGCTTCAAAGATGTTCCAAAGAGGAGATGGAGGCAGAATGACCAAATTACGCATGCCCCAAAAGTAGCCTTTTACCAGCCAAACAATCTGACAAACCCATGCATGTGGGGTATCGCTGTACTCAGAAGATGTTCCTGAACACACATTGGGGTGTTGTTTGATAGTGACATATACCAGGACCTGTATATCTATAACTAAAGTACAATTTGTGTGGGGAAAAAAATAAAAAAAATTACTATTACAAAGTTTGACAAAGTGTAGTTGTATAATTGGTGCATGGAAAGGGTTAAAATAACAGCATTTGGAATACCCTGGGGTGTCTAGTTTTCAAAAATATATGGTTTGAATGGGTTAAATTGAGTTAACCAGCTTCAAAGATGTTCCAAAGAGGAGATGGAGGCAGACTGACCAGATTTGTTAAAAAAGATTTGGAAATCATAAAACGCTGCTTGTACTTATTGCCCTATAACGTACAAAAAACAGCAAAAAAACATAAAAACATTGGGTATCTCTAAACTCAGGACAAGTAGTAGAATCTATTTAGCTAGTTTTTTTACTTGCTTTTTTAGGTGAGTAAAAGATTTTTCAAATAAAAGTCATAAAATGTGTTTTTTTTTCAATTTTTCACCATGTTTTTTTATTTTTTTTATAGTAAATAAGATGATACGATCAATGGTATCTGAAGAAAGCCCATCTTGTCCTGAAAAAAACAATATATAACTTATGTGGGTACACTAAATGGGTGAGGAGAAAATTACAGCTGAACACAAGCACCACAAAAGTGTCAAAACAGCCTCGGTCCCACAGGGTACAAAACGAAAAATGAGCCCGGTTCTTAAGGGGTTAATTATTGATTTCAGGTGTTTCAATCAGACCCATTCCCATAAGTGTATAAACTCAAGCCATGCAGTCTTCAGGGGTCGTTCTGGGGACCTCCAGAGCATGGTACTGTCACGGCCCTGTCCGGAGCATGTCGCCTGGGTGCCTGCGTACCCACTGCGTCGCGGTCCTGTCCAAAGCGCATCACTGAATACCCGTAGCGTCGCGGTCCTGTCCGGGGTGCCTCACCCGAGTACTCCCGGCGTCACGTTCTTGTCCGGAGTTCGTCACCCAAGTACCCACGGGTAGCGGGTACTCGACACCTACCATACGTCCACGATGGGCAGAGTCTTCACACCGCCGCTGCATCCTCATACACGGCGGTTCACAAGAACGAACCGCCGCTAAGTGAAGGATGTATACGACGCTGCACACCACGCCCCCTTCCTCTCCCACACCCCCATGGAGTAGATGAAAAGTCCATTGGACGTCATCACGGTTGGGGCGGGACCTAGAAGGGTGGCTGATTTAAAAACTGAGCACTGATACTTGTTCAGTGCTCAGTTGTTCTAACCACTGCACTGTGTACTTACTTGCCGACCATTGCATGTATTTTAACCTCGCTGACCTGGGTTGCCTGACCATTCTCTGCCTGATACCCGGACAATACTATCTATTGCACTGTGCTGTCTACTCCCCTCCTACCCAAGAGTTGTCCATACCTTTTGAGCACACCAAAGAGACTGATACCTCATTCCCTTCATCCTGGTTTCCTCACCTGCTCAAATGTAATAGGTACTGTTATAGGATGCCACCTTTGCAATAAGTCAGTTTGGGATGAACTGGAACAGAGATTGAAACACACCACAGAAACATTCCAAAATCTTTTTTTCCAGAAGAGTGGAAGCTGTTATAGCTGCAAATGGGGGAGGGGATATACATATTAATGTCTATATATTTAGTCCCTGCTGTGTAATGGTCAGTTGTCCCAATACTTTTGTCCATATAGTGTATAAAATAATCCAAGCTCATCAATGACACAAAATATCCACACATAACAGTCATGCTGGTTGTAAGACAACTTTGTTGGAATTATTTGCTAGGGTATTTTCTATTCCAGCATGACTGTGCCCCAGTGCTCAAAAAGCAAGGTTCATAAAGACATGGTTTAATGAGTTTGGTGTGGAAGAACATGACTGGCCCACACAGAGCCTTGACCTCAACCTCATCAAACACCTTTGGGATGAACTGGAACGGAGATTGCAAGCCATGCCCTGTTGTCCAACATCATCTCCTTACCTCACAAATGCTCTACTAGATGGGCAAAAAAATCCCACAGAAGCACAATCTTGTGGAAAGCCTTCCCAGAAGAGTAGAAGCCGTTATACCTGCAAAGTGGGACCAACTTCATATTAATGTCTATGTATTTAGAATGTGATGTCATAAGAGTCCTTGTTGGTGTAATGATCAGGTGTCCCAATACATTTGTCCATATAGTGTATAAAATAATCCAAACAGAAGCATGAGATCCATCTGCTGCATTTTCAATGTCCAAGTACCATTACAGAATGACGTATCAGCATTGCTGGATTCAGGCCAGCCTCCCATTATGTCACTCAACATTCCATAAAACAAAAACAATATATATGTAAAGCATGAGATAAAGGGGGGGCTGAATGTACAGTATGAGCACAATATATCAAATAGATGTATATTTCTTTTACTCACTATGCATCACAGAATGCTGCCATTAAAACGGGGAATAACATAATACATCTCATCACAATGTACCTAATACCGGGATGTTGGGCTGGGCTTTCCCCTTGGCCAAAAGTTGGCAGCCTTCCTACGAGTGGTTGACTTATGAAAGTTGTCACATGAAAACTGGAGTGATCACACTCACATTGTTACAGGATGCTTATGAAAAATACTGTGGTGTTACGTTAAAAACAATGTTGGGTGCCTCCCCAACCGCGGAGAAAGATAGCCGCATGAGCTTGTAAAAGATTCTAACACATTTAACATCTCTTCTAACCTTAAGAATATGATAAAGGACCATATGAAATTATTAGTATAGGCAATAGTCAAAGATATGTAATTATTGGGCATAAATAAATGATAATTAATATGTTTCAATGGTAGGTTTCAAGGTTTCCTTGACCTTAATTATGGAATGAAGGATTTGCTGAACATACAGTCTATAGATAGGATGGTAACTTGTTAATGCATGGTAGTTGTAACTGTAAAAGGGCATTACAGTAGGCGTACAGTGGCCACCTAAAATAGGGTTTGGGCGTGTAAGACCTAAGTGAACATGTTTGAACACCTAATTGGGCGAAGACCAATAGACTGACATCATTTTCAAATTGTATATAAGCTTGGTGGTAGAGAGATATGGGAGGGAGAGGTAAAGGAGAGATGTACTTGCCATCCACGGACACTTCACGTCCCAACACTCTCTCCCTCCATCCTCAGGAATGCAAAGGACAGATGCCACCAACTAAATTCCTCTCCAAGGTTTTGTAAGACTTGTTCTGTATTATTTTTGTTATCTTCTTTTTATATTCTTCTTTTATTTTTGTTCGTATTAAATGTTTTATCTTTGTTTGCATCTAAGTGACTCTGCCTATTTTTGACGCACATACATATTTATGTGTTGTTCCCAATTATCGAAGTTTGTGTTTGGCCTATATTTTTTCCTTACAGAGCTGAATGCTCCAGTGTAAAGGTTGGCAGCTCTAATCAGCTCCCATTCAGGCTGTGGAGCCTGCTCATGATGTTACCTTACGCTGCGTCCCAGGGCGGTCCCGGCGGTTCCAGCGTTGCCACGAGCAGGGGAGCTGAGACGCAGCCCGCGCGTTCAGCCCCCTGCTCGCGGGAAGACGCGATGTGGTCCGTCTGGCCGTTAGACGCGCGCCCCCGTGTGGTGATCCGTAGTTAGACGGGGTGCGCGTCTCAGCAGCATGAGCATGCGCGAACGGCTATCTCATGAATATTCATGCCGCGTCTTAAAGGGGTATTTATCTTTTTTCCTCCTCCCCCTAATTTAGGGGGTAGGAGGATCCTGAGCAAGAGGACTATTTAAACCTTCAGTCTGCATGTACCTCTTGCCTGTGATAGTGCCTTTATTGCCTTCACTAGCGTTCCAGAACCTTATTTGCCTTTTCGTTGCCTGACCTCTGCTTGTACCTGACTACCCGTTGTTTGCTGCCTGACCTGACCTCTGCTCGTGACCCCGGCTATCCGTTGTTTGCTCCTGACCTCTGCTCGTGACCCCGGCTATCCGTTGTTTGCTGCCTGACCTGACCTCTGCTCGTGACCCCGACTATCCGATTGCCAGCTCCTAGTACCATCTGGTTGTTCCTGCTCTGCTCGTCATCTCCGCTTGGGGGCGCCTTTCCTGGTACTGCAGCGTGGATCCACAGCCTGAACCACCGTTAGTGACAGTATCACAGGCCCTTAATATGGATCCCGCAGACTTGGCAAGGATGTCCAACCGACAAGACAGACAGGATCAAGTTCTAGCTGCTCACGCTTCTCAACTCCAATCCTTGGAACGGAAGTTAGACGATGTCGCAGACCTACTAAGATCTATGGCCACGAACTTGTCTCCATCCATCTCGCAAGGGGCCTCATCTGATTCGGCTCCTCCTGTTCCGGGGCCAAGTACTGCTGTTCCAGCACCCAAGATGCCATTACCTGACAAATTTTCTGGTGATCCTCAAGAGTGTCGTGGGTTCCTCAATCAGTGCGCCTTACATTTCCGGGCACATCCTCATACTTTCTCCTCTCATTGCAACAGAGTGACTTTTATTATAAACTTATTAAAAGGAGAAGCATTGGCGTGGGTATCACCGCTACTAGAACAGAGCTCACCCATTTTGGAAGACGCAGACGCCTTTATCGCATCATTTCGTGCTGTGTTTGATGCTCCTGGGAGACGTGAAGCTGCTGAATCCATTCTTATGGAACTGCAACAAGGCAGGAGAACTGTGGCCCAGTACGCCGTTGAATTTCGTACTTTGGCGTATGAGACAGACTGGAATGTCAGCTCCCTGAAAGCCGCCTTTCGCAGGGGTTTGAACGAATCAATCAAGGATGCACTCACCTATCGTGAAATTCCCCATGATCTGGAGAATCTGATCACATTATGTCTACGGTTGGAGGCCAGAGGTCAGGAGAGAAAATTTGAACGCGACCGAGAACGCGATCGTAGGCCACGTCCCGTTAGGCCTTGGATCAGACATCCGACTCCTGCACCTACTGAACCTGCAGCTACTGTGGCAGAGCCTATGGAGATCGGTCCTGTGCTTCATTTATCCGTGGAAGAGAAACAACGCCGCAGATCATTGGGACTGTGTTTATATTGTGGACAAAAAGGACATTTGATTGTTGCCTGCCCTAGGAAATCGGGAAACGCCAGAGCTTAGTGGAGGCCGGAGGTGCTTCACTAAGTGCTACTGTTGCTTCACCTCCTCAGTCACCAAGACTTTTGGTTCCCATCAAGCTGCAGTGGACAGGCCACCAAGTGGCCACCCAAGCTTTCATTGATTCGGGTGCGGCTGGAAATTTTATAGACAAGGGTTGGGCCCTGGAACACAGTATTCCCTTACAACCCAGGACTCAGAAAACCTCTATTACGGCCTTAGATGGCTCTCCTCTAGGAACAGGGATTGTGTCCCTCCAAACCGAGACTATTGGTGCCAACATTGGGATACTCCATTCTGAAGAAATACGGTTTGATGTGTTATCCAGTCCTCATATTCCAATCATCCTGGGAATGTCGTGGTTACAACAACATAATCCCAGCATAGACTGGAGAGAAGGACAGATTCTGGCGTGGAGTAAAGAATGTTTAAAGAACTGTTGCAGCACTCCTACTAAATTAAATCTTATGCTCGAAGTACCTGCTCAAGATCCACGTCTTCTGGTACCCCCTCAGTATTGGGAGTATTTAGATGTTTTTTCTAAGAGAAAAGCAGAAACGTTACCTCCTCATCGGGCGTATGACTGTACGATACAATTGTTGCCGGGCACCAATCCACCTAAGGGTCATACATATCCATTATCCCATCCGGAGAATCAAGCCTTGGCCCAGTACATTGAAGAAAGTTTACAGAAAGGGTTCATCAGACCTTCTGCATCACCAGCAGGAGCAGGCTTCTTTTTTATTTCCAAGAAAGATGGATCCTTGCGCCCCTGCATTGATTACAGGGGCTTAAATAAAATTACCATAAAGAATAAGTATCCGCTTCCCCTCATTACAGAACTTTATGATCAGCTGAAAGATGCCACTATTTTCACGAAACTAGATCGACGAGGGGCTTACAATCTGATTAGAATCCAAGAGGGGGACGAATGGAAGACGGCGTTCAATACGAGATACGGACATTATGAATATCTTGTGATGCCTTTCGGGCTATGCAATGCTCCAGCCGTGTTCCAGAGCTTCGTGAACGACATCTTCCGGGATATGTTGTTATCTCATGTTATGGTCTACCTCGATGACATTCTCATTTATTCAAAAGATTTGGAAGAGCATCGGCAACATGTTAGCCAGGTGCTACAAAGATTAAGAGAACATTCCCTATTTGCCAAAGTCGAAAAGTGCGAGTTTGAGTGCAATAAGGTGAAGTTTCTAGGATATATTATTTCTGCTGGGCAGCTGGAGATGGACCCAGGCAAGATAACGGCCATACAAGATTGGGAAGAACCTTCTGACATTAAAGGCATTCAACGTTTCGTAGGGTTCGCCAATTATTATCGTCGCTTTATTCGCAATTTTTCCCAGATCATCTCTCCCATAATTGCACTTACTCGGAAGGGGTCGAATCCAAAGTCCTGGACCCCTGAAGCTCGAGACGCTTTTGGGAGATTGAAGTTGGCCTTTACAACTGCCCCTATCCTACAACGTCCCAATCCAGACTTGCCGTTTACCTTGGAAGTTGATGCGTCTGAGACCGGGGCTGGGGCCATTCTATCTCAGAGAGACCAAATTTCGAATCGTCTACATCCCTGTTCCTATTTTTCTAAGGCTTTCTCTTCAGCGGAACGAAATTATGACATAGGGAACCGGGAGCTGCTGGCTATTAAATTAGCGCTAGAGGAATGGCGACATCTGCTTGAGGGGACTGAAATTCCTATTACCATTCTTACAGACCATAAAAACTTGGTGTACATAGAAAAGGCCAAGAGACTCAATCCACGTCAGGCTCGATGGGCACTTATTTCGGAACAGTTAAAGCAGACTAAGGTTTTGCAGAAGAAAACCGCTGATAAGTCTAGATCCAAAGGGCCGGTGCTCAATCCAGGAGACTATGTGTGGCTTTCCACGAAATATCTTCACCTCCAGCAAGCCGCCCGAACCTTAGGACCTAAATATATTGGTCCATATAAAATTAAAACAAAAATTAATGAAGTTACTTATTCTCTGGTTCTACCTAAAACACTGCGCATTAATAATGCGTTTCATATTTCTTTATTAAAACCAGTAATTAGAAATCAATTCTCCCCCACGGTTCGTGCTCCTGATCCGGTAATAGTCCAAGGTGAAGAAGAATATGAAGTACAAACCATCTTGGACTCTAGAAAGAAACAGGGGAGACTGCAATACTTTATTAGATGGAAGGGATACGGTCCTGAAGAGAGTTCCTGGGTCCCGTCCTCTGATGTCCATGCTCCAGCCAAGATTCGTGCCTTTCATAGGAAATTTCCCCAGAAACCGGCTCCTAATCGCCAGGATGGCGCTTGTAGACAGGGGGGTACTGTTACCTTACCTGCGGTCCCGGCGGTCCCGGCAGTTCCAGCGTTGCCACGAGCAGGGGAGCCGAGACGCAGCCCGCGCGTTCAGCCCCCTGCTCGCGGGAAGTGGCGATGTGGTCCGTCTGGCCGTTAGACGCGCGCCCCCGTGTGGTGATCCGTAGTTAGACGGGGTGCGCGTCTCAGCAGCATGAGAGCCGTTCGCGCATGCGCGAACGGCTATCTCATGAATATTCATGCCGCGTCTTAAAGGGGTATTTATCTTTTTTCCTCCTCCCCCTAATTTAGGGGGTAGGAGGATCCTGAGCAAGAGGACTATTTAAACCTTCAGTCTGCATGTACCTCTTGCCTGTGAAAGAGCCTTTATTGCCTTCACTAGCGTTCCAGAACCTTATTTGCCTTTTCGTTGCCTGACCTTTGCTTGAACCTGACTACCCGTTGTTTGCGGCCTGACCTGACCTCTGCTCGTGACCCCGACTATCCGTTGTTTGCTGCCTGTCTGACTCTGCTCGTGACCCGGCTATCCGTTGTTTGCTGCCTGACCTGACCTCTGCTCGTGACCACCGACTATGACCGATTGCCAGCTCCTAGTACCATCTGTTGTTCCTGCTCTGCTCGTCATCTCCGCTTGGGGGGCGCCTTTCCTGGTACTGCAGCGTGGATCCACAGCCTGAACCACCGTTAGTGACATAGGAGTCCTGGTCTGGTGTTGTCAGCCATAGGCAATTATAGACAAGGAATGTCTGCATTCAACTTCTTGTGAATTTCAGTTTTAACAAAATTTCATTAATTGTACAAGGAGAGGCTTCCAATGAATGAAACAAAAGTAAAACAAAGAGCTCAGAATTTTACATCTTGCGTATGCTCTCCAACACTCATTCATGTTCTCTCACGCAGTCTCTGAATGTCTCCCTACTTTCTTCGTGGTGCTTCTGGGCATACCCTCTCTCCCGATTGTAGGAATCGGGGGGCCTGTGTGCTCAATCTCTTCCCTTTTACATAACATCACCATGAGGCTAGAATAATGAAGACGCTTCTGCTATTGTGAGATAGCAAGCGAGGGTGTGAAAGGGCATAGGAAAGTCAATCGGGGGAGTGCCCTCCGATGTTTATTGGAGCAAAAAGGACAGGAAACTAACTTTGTGTTCTGAAAGGAATGGACTAAAAACGTCTGCATTGTTTTTGCTTCATTTGCACAAGTCTAGAAGGCACAGCCTCTATAGTGTAAATGGGCTGAGTCAAGGAGATCACAGATCTTGTCTGTAACTGGCCCATTTTAAAGTATAAACATTGTATGGCTGTAGGGATTTGTAGGTGAAACCCCTGCAATATGGGATTCACAAAGGTCCAGTTGACCTTAATAAAATGCTTTTAAGCATTCAGAAAGTAATAGAAGTTCAGGCTTGTCTTTCTTAAGTCAGTAAAAAGTTATGTAATTCAAATTTAAATAACCAATATATTGTATAAACGCACTATTGCAAGTTTATTTTATTATTCATATTATTAATAATTGTTATTACGATTATTATTAAGGTTGTAGAATAAAGTTTTGGTGTGCACTCTAATTTAAAACACAGTTACCGGGAGCAAGGCTTGCAGAAGATTTCTACTATGTCATGCACAGTTCTTAAAATATACTTAAGTGCACAGCCATTGTTATGGGTTCTGCAAGGCAGTCTATTTTTTGCAGCTAACAATTTGCAAATGTTATTATGACTGCATCCTTCAAGTGTTTAACAGACTACCTTCTAGATCTGAGAGCATGACTAGGAATAAACAGTATTGCACACACAAGATAATGAGTAAAAAAAACAAAAAAAATATTGATGTGAAATGGATGTAGAATACTTTTGTTTTTACGCTCTTGTGGTAGGAGCTATTTTTAAAATAATTATTTTGGTTTTATACAGGAGAAGAAGACAATTTTTAAACATCGTTTTTCAAATGATATTGAGATTTTGACTTTTGGGATACACGATATTAAGTATTGAACAATGTCTGATGTAGCTATGTGAATTAAATATGGAGTATTTTAAAGATTCATCTGGTTCAATTTCTACATGTTTGGAGCATTCTTTTTCCCTAAACAGAAGAGGTATCAATGAGTAAAGATTTAATACGTGTATACTGTCTCTCAATTGCCAAGTTAGATTGCCCACAGAGAGTACGTGGAGCTTTTTTGGCAGGCAAATCTTTAGTGTTCTATTTAAAGCATTCATGGTAAATTAGAGTAATCTAAAGCAGAGAGCAGAAGGCGTATATTTTTGGAGCAGCTTGATTTACTGGAAACCATTATGGTTTACATTGTTATAGACATGAATACAAAATGGTCTGTACTGTAAATATGAAAAAGTTGGCCTAATCACCATCAAAATAAAGAAACAGAAACCTTGATTACAAAAGTAATCACAAGATAAAAAAATACATTGAGGTTCAATCTTCTTGGATACAAAATTGTTTAATTACATAAAACGATTTGGTATAAAAGTAATTTCTGCTCCTTAAGGAATCATGGATTAATTGGTTCAAATAACTCACATTTTTAGAATTAAATACACTTCCTGGGTCATTTGTTTTAGTTTGTCACACTGTGCAAAAATTAGCTAAGAATATAAACTACTATTTGCATACAACATAAATAATACGAGTTATTAGGCTATCAAACAAACATTTCAGGAGCCTCAACCATTAAAACCCTAAGGACAGGTCTCATTGTGACCTTCGAGAGATGGGTTATATAGGAATCAATGGGCATTTCCATTAATAGTCTGCTAACTTCACTGCTGTTGTGCTAATATTATGTTACACTAGAATAAGAAATACATGTTATTAATGAGTAAGTATTAAGCAAGCAGAATGCTGTGTTAGGGAACTGACTGGCCCAAAAGTACCTCAAGGAGAGTCACAGAAAAGAAAAGGAGCTTATGGAGGGTAGTCTGACAAAGACACAAACTTCTGTGGACAAGGAAGCCAAGGGTGCAGGAGGACTTACGGGGCAGAGGTGAAGCTGAAGGCGATGAATCAGGGTAAGGAACCAGGAGCATGACTGAATACAAACAGGAGTCAGAAAGCAGGAGGTTAATCTGTGAGGGGTCGGAGGGGCAATCTGGCCAGGACAGCGGAAGTCAGGATACAAGCCAGGAGGACTATCCTTAGAAGCCAAGGCAGATCTGGACAAAACTGAAGTCCAGTAGATATGCCAAGGGATAAAGCCAATATCCCTTGGCATAATAGATTGTATTATTAACATCTGCCAGTTCTAAAAGTTAATGATATTTATTAAAAACAATACTGCACAAAGTATTAGGTGTGTAACAAGAAATGGTAGATACTTGGGGTCACTGTTGTCTTCAAGTCACTTTCCTGCAAAAAAAATGAAAGTGAAACTTGTTACATTGTAAATGTAACAAAAAAATTTAGTAGTGGATATAAGTGTTGTGATT
>VKOC01047001.1:0-43915 GCA_009364415.1 Spea multiplicata
AGGTTTTGCAGAAGAAAACCGCTGATAAGTCTAGATCCAAAGGGCCGGTGCTCAATCCAGGAGACTATGTGTGGCTTTCCACGAAATATCTTCACCTCCAGCAAGCCGCCCGAACCTTAGGACCTAAATATATTGGTCCATATAAAATTAAAACAAAAATTAATGAAGTTACTTATTCTCTGGTCCTACCTAAAACACTGCGCATTAATAATGCGTTTCATATTTCTTTATTAAAGCCAGTAATTAGAAATCAATTCTCCCCCACGGTTCGTGCTCCTGATCCGGTAATAGTCCAAGGTGAAGAAGAATATGAAGTACAAACCATCTTGGACTCTAGAAAGAAACAGGGGAGACTGCAATACTTTATTAGATGGAAGGGATACGGTCCTGAAGAGAGTTCCTGGGTCCCGTCCTCTGATGTCCATGCTCCAGCCAAGATTCGTGCCTTTCATAGGAAATTTCCCCAGAAACCGGCTCCTAATCGCCAGGATGGCGCTTGTAGACAGGGGGGTACTGTTACCTTACCTGCGGTCCCGGCGGTTCCAGCATTGCCACGAGCAGGGGAGCCGAAACGCAGCCCGCGCGTTCAGCCCCCTGCTCGCGGGAAGACGCGATGTGGTCCGTCTGGCCGTTAGACGCGCGCCCCCGTGTGGTGATCTGTAGTTAGACGGGGCGCGCGTCTCAGCAGCTATCTCATGAATATTCATGCCGCGTCTTAAAGGGGTATTTATCTTTTTTCCTCCTCCCCCTAATTTAGGGGGTAGGAGGATCCTGAGCAAGAGGACTATTTAAACCTTCAGTCTGCATGTACCTCTTGCCTGTGATCTGCATGTACCTCTTGCCTGTGATAGTGCCTTTATTGCCTTCACTAGCGTTCCAGAACCTTATTTGCCTTTTCGTTGCCTGACCTTTGCTTGAACCTGACTACCCGTTGTTTGCTGCCTGCCCTGACCTCTGCTCGTGACCCCGACTATCCGTTGTTTGCTGCCTTTCCTGACCTCTGCTCGTGACCCACCGGCTATCCGTGTTTGCGCCTGACCTGACCTATGCTCGTGACCGCCGATATCCGATTGCCAGCTCCTAGTACCAATCTGGTTGTTCCTGCTCTGCTCGTCATCTCCGCTTGGGGGGCGCCTTTCCTGGTACTGCAGCGTGGATCCACAGCCTGAACCACCGTTAGTGACATAGGAGTCCTGGTCTGGTGTTGTCAGCCATAGGCAATTATAGACAAGGAATGTCTGCATTCAACTTCTTGTGAATTTCAGTTTTAACAAAATTTCATTAATTGTACAAGGAGAGGCTTCCAATGAATGAAACAAAAGTAAAACAAAGAGCTCAGAATTTTACATCTTGCGTATGCTCTCCAACACTCATTCATGTTCTCTCACGCAGTCTCTGAATGTCTCCCTACTTTCTTCGTGGTGCTTCTGGGCATACCCTCTCTCCCGATTGTAGGAATCGGGGGGCCTGTGTGCTCAATCTCTTCCCTTTTACATAACATCACCATGAGGCTAGAATAATGAAGACGCTTCTGCTATTGTGAGATAGCAAGCGAGGGTGTGAAAGGGCATAGGAAAGTCAATCGGGGGAGTGCCCTCCGATGTTTATTGGAGCAAAAAGGACAGGAAACTAACTTTGTGTTCTGAAAGGAATGGACTAAAAACGTCTGCATTGTTTTTGCTTCATTTGCACAAGTCTAGAAGGCACAGCCTCTATAGTGTAAATGGGCTGAGTCAAGGAGATCACAGATCTTGTCTGTAACTGGCCCATTTTAAAGTATAAACATTGTATGGCTGTAGGGATTTGTAGGTGAAACCCCTGCAATATGGGATTCACAAAGGTCCAGTTGACCTTAATAAAATGCTTTTAAGCATTCAGAAAGTAATAGAAGTTCAGGCTTGTCTTTCTTAAGTCAGTAAAAAGTTATGTAATTCAAATTTAAATAACCAATATATTGTATAAACGCACTATTGCAAGTTTATTTTATTATTCATATTATTAATAATTGTTATTACGATTATTATTAAGGTTGTAGAATAAAGTTTTGGTGTGCACTCTAATTTAAAACACAGTTACCGGGAGCAAGGCTTGCAGAAGATTTCTACTATGTCATGCACAGTTCTTAAAATATACTTAAGTGCACAGCCATTGTTATGGGTTCTGCAAGGCAGTCTATTTTTTGCAGCTAACAATTTGCAAATGTTATTATGACTGCATCCTTCAAGTGTTTAACAGACTACCTTCTAGATCTGAGAGCATGACTAGGAATAAACAGTATTGCACACACAAGATAATGAGTAAAAAAAACAAAAAAAATATTGATGTGAAATGGATGTAGAATACTTTTGTTTTTACGCTCTTGTGGTAGGAGCTATTTTTAAAATAATTATTTTGGTTTTATACAGGAGAAGAAGACAATTTTTAAACATCGTTTTTCAAATGATATTGAGATTTTGACTTTTGGGATACACGATATTAAGTATTGAACAATGTCTGATGTAGCTATGTGAATTAAATATGGAGTATTTTAAAGATTCATCTGGTTCAATTTCTACATGTTTGGAGCATTCTTTTTCCCTAAACAGAAGAGGTATCAATGAGTAAAGATTTAATACGTGTATACTGTCTCTCAATTGCCAAGTTAGATTGCCCACAGAGAGTATGTGGAGCTTTTTTGGCAGGCAAATCTTTAGTGTTCTATTTAAAGCATTCATGGTAAATTAGAGTAATCTAAAGCAGAGAGCAGAAGGCGTATATTTTTGGAGCAGCTTGATTTACTGGAAACCATTATGGTTTACATTGTTATAGACATGAATACAAAATGGTCTGTACTGTAAATATGAAGAAGTTGGCCTAATCACCATCAAAATAAAGAAACAGAAACCTTGATTACAAAAGTAATCACAAGATAAAAAAATACATTGAGGTTCAATCTTCTTGGATACAAAATTGTTTAATTACATAAAACGATTTGGTATAAAAGTAATTTCTGCTCCTTAAGGAATCATGGATTAATTGGTTCAAATAACTCACATTTTTAGAATTAAATACACTTCCTGGGTCATTTGTTTTAGTTTGTCACACTGTGCAAAAATTAGCTAAGAATATAAACTACTATTTGCATACAACATAAATAATACGAGTTATTAGGCTATCAAACAAACATTTCAGGAGCCTCAACCATTAAAACCCTAAGGACAGGTCTCATTGTGACCTTCGAGAGATGGGTTATATAGGAATCAATGGGCATTTCCATTAATAGTCTGCTAACTTCACTGCTGTTGTGCTAATATTATGTTACACTAGAATAAGAAATACATGTTATTAATGAGTAAGTATTAAGCAAGCAGAATGCTGTGTTAGGGAACTGACTGGCCCAAAAGTACCTCAAGGAGAGTCACAGAAAAGAAAAGGAGCTTATGGAGGGTAGTCTGACAAAGACACAAACTTCTGTGGACAAGGAAGCCAAGGGTGCAGGAGGACTTACGGGGCAGAGGTGAAGCTGAAGGCGATGAATCAGGGTAAGGAACCAGGAGCATGACTGAATACAAACAGGAGTCAGAAAGCAGGAGGTTAATCTGTGAGGGGTCGGAGGGGCAATCTGGCCAGGACAGCGGAAGTCAGGATACAAGCCAGGAGGACTATCCTTAGAAGCCAAGGCAGATCTGGACAAAACTGAAGTCCAGTAGATATGCCAAGGGATAAAGCCAATATCCCTTGGCATAATAGATTGTATTATTAACATCTGCCAGTTCTAAAAGTTAATGATATTTATTAAAAACAATACTGCACAAAGTATTAGGTGTGTAACAAGAAATGGTAGATACTTGGGGTCACTGTTGTCTTCAAGTCACTTTCCTGCAAAAAAAATGAAAGTGAAACTTGTTACATTGTAAATGTAACAAAAAAATTTAGTAGTGGATATAAGTGTTGTGATTATGTTCTTAAAGGACCTACAGCAAAAAAAAGGGATACACAAGAAATTTCCTATGGCTTTATTTATTAATTGCAAAATAACTAATATATTTTATTTAATAAATTGCATAAAGTGCTATATACAATATGTAGGAGGAGCATATTAGGGAACATTTAAATTATATTGGGGGTAGTAGAAGCATTATTAAACACTCATCTACAGACACCAGACAGGCCAGAAGGCTTGTTTTCTCCTCAGAAATCGCATGGTGCTGCCACGACCACAAGGGATTCTGGGTAGGCACATGCAAATAAGGTCAACAATGATCACCTTTTGCCTCTATATCCACTTTATACATGGATCACTTGAAAGTAATTGCCCGCTGTACAAGACAGCCATTAGACAAAACTCGGGTAAGAGGTACAGTAGCCAAATCACCATTCCACTACCCCTTAATTTTAATTGGAGGGGTTTTCCATCACCTTTACCCACCATAACTTATGTAATGGTATTTTAAATTATATTGAGACTGATGAACAAAGGTCCCTAATAAATAGAAATAGAAGAGGCCATAAAAACTAATAAACTAAATAAGAGAAACTTATGGAATTTTGAATGTGGAGACCAGGCGACCTAAAGGGTTAAATACAGAGTGGGAGGTATTTTGAAATAAAATATAATACATTAATATTAAACTATACAAAACAGTAGTTTCAAAGTTGACTATGTATTTATAGGTGAACATAGATGTCCCCCAGGTTCTGGAGGGGTTAAAGTAATTAGTATTTTCTGTAGGGTATGTTGGGAAGTATGGGTAATCACCTATGATTGTGACGATTTTTAAGGATTTATAATTAAGATGGACTTTTTATTCATATGGTTGGGAGATCCTCTGCTCCCTGGGGTGCCAGTTGTTGTATCTCGTGTCTGAAGCCAGGAGGTATATCCATGAAGGGTCAAACAGGAGATAAGCTGGGGTCTAAAGCAAGGAGGTCAATCTGTGAGGGCTCCAGGTAGGTCAGGAGAAATGGTGAGAGTTACAGTGAAAAGGCCTTAGGGCACAGGACTGGGGAAAAATCAGGCTAGGAGCAGGGAATATAGGGACTTAAGCAGAATCAGAAATATCACCTTAACAACTGGGCATCCTTAAAAATGGTGTTCAGTTTAAATAACCCAGGGCGGCAACATCACTCTCATTTCCCCTATCCCTCTAAATAATTTTCATAGTGGCTAAACTCATTTATGACCACTTTAAACTGATGTGACCTATGCATTATTAGCCTTTATCATCCTCCTTAACCCCTGTACTGCTGTCTATGCCTTACATGTTCTGATATTTTCATGTTGATATTTTCAAAAGCCCATCCTTAAAAATGGAAATGGTCCAATAAAAAAGGTAAAAATCTCATTACTGAAATTCCTGTTGCATTTTGATGGTGGGAACTAAAATAAACACGTGTACACTGCAGTCTCTACTTTATGCGACATGATGATCTATCATTTTGAAATGTGTAACTATTATTCACTGTAAAATGTACAGCTACATATGTATCCTGCTGCTGGCAATGCTGGTTCTCTAATGCAAAATAATGGATCATGTGTCACTCCTCTAGTGGGATCATTACTGTTCTGAAAGGAAATTACCTCTCAAAAGAGACCTTCGCAAATGTTATTTTGCCTGCACAATTACATGTATAAGTATGTGTTGTATATATAGATATATATCTATATATATAGTATATAATATATATCTATATTTTAATTATTATACTGCATTTACACTTTAAGATGGTATACAAAAACCACTGTGGTTCTCCTACCTTTGCATAAACAGGGATTTCTTGAGCTAGAAACAAAAAATAATTACTGTTGTATAATACATAATCATATGTCTAATGCATAATGTATGATACAATTATCTAACATTTTATATGAAAGAACTTTGGTATTTAGGTTTATTTTACCTAACACCTACTAAGTACACATAACTAGATACTCTACTGACTAAGTAACTACACACAAACAAGTTGACAGAATCAAAAGAGTCATCACGATTAGCATGAAGTTGCTAAGTCATGTAGCATCAAATTAAACTTTAGGCGTACAAAAAAAGGGGCTACTATATAGCTTCAGTTCTATTATATTGCATTCGATCAAAAAACAGAAGGCACCTGCTACCTTTATAGAAAAAATTCATACAATTATGTGTTTAAGAACAACATGTGCACTAAATGGATTAACTCAACTGATGAGTAGGTAACATATTGTCTAATCAGTTGCTTGCAAATTAGGTAACATATTGTCTGATCAGTTGCTTGCAAATTAGTGCACTTGCCTTAAAAAGGAGGGGTTTCCAGCCTACCTTGACACATCTTAACTTTCAGCTTGCATGCACTCGCCCTTTACTGAATGAGCCCACATAGTGCTTTCTACATTTTTCATTACTAAAATAGTACATTTATTATTAGCGGCATGGAAGCTAGTACAAATTATTAGCCTGAAGTGGTAACCGCCACAATTTCATATAAGCACATTACAAAAATAGTCTGTGACAAATTTAATCCATGTAGCATATTTGATCTGCAGTGCATACTTCTGTTCAGAGATGCATGTTACAAGATTCGCTTTGATTTTAATCATCAGAATGTCACGTGAACCAAATAAGAGGAAATCTTTGAGACAAGATGTATTCTCTCTTTCTTTCACACCATTTGTAAACTTTCTGCTTTAAAAAAAAAACACACCACGTATTCGGACTTTCATATACAGTATACATTGTATTAAACATTTATTTATGTTTGCTTATGTCTTCCATTATGTATTCCACAGCTAGCTCCAGATAATTTGATTTAAAGTTTATTGGCAGAGACCTGAAGTTATATTACTACGCAAGGTATATTTTAAGCCATAAATCTTCTGGTTGACAATGTTTTGTATTTCAGAATCTTGATTATTTCTGAAACCTGCACTGCGTAATAAACTGCAAGATGAAAGAAAACTCAAGCTGCTTCTAACTTTAATCTGTCACCTTTAATAACGTAATTCCATATTTCACTTGATATTGATGTTTAGAGACATACCTTGAAATAGAAATTACAGCTTTCATTGCTCCAAAACAATAACACTGTGCAAGTTATAATTGCCATCATGGAAATTAGAGTAAGAATGCTTCATATCATGTAATAAAAACACACCTTAGTAAGTGCTATTAAAGCTTGCTATTTAAATAAACGCTTAAATGATAGTACAGTTCCAGTGCATTGAGAAAAATGTTACTTTTCCATAGATAGATAGATATTGTATATATTTTTTCTATCTGTCTTTATATATATATATATATATGTATACATATATGTGTGTGTTTGTACAGTATATTTTATATATATATATATTTTTTTTTGTATAAGATTCAAACATACAGTAAAAGTAGTCAAGACAGCAATTATATATGATGTATAATTTTTATATTTTTTTCTCATGTTTTATGCAGAAAGGAAAATAAACTATAGAAGGGATTTTTAACGTAAAGAAAAATACCATATAACATACAGTGCCAGGATATAACATAATGTCCTGGGGCTCAGAAGTAGAGTGGTGTAGTGGAGGCTAATGGCTCTATCCTGGCTTTGGTCTAGGGCAGCGCCAAATATGAATACTCCACTGTATACATTACAATGGTAAAGCTAGTTAAGTAGGGTGCTAAAGACATATAAATATGGAAAGGGGGGCACTTGGGGATGATAGAGTAAAGAAACAACAATGTCAAAAAATTAAAATGATGATTGCAAACCCTGCAGCATGGTTAATAAACCAATGAGAGTTACACTATTGTTACTATTGTTCTTTAGACTTGTTGTGTCCCAGTTTCCTCCTCTTACAATCATTAAGTCATTTTATAATGTCCCCCTTTACCAGATAAAAATTTCAACCGTATTGTTAGTAGTGGAAGGTAAAAATTTAAACCAGAATTAAAGAAAGAGGAGTCTGAGGTATCCATATGTGGAGTCTAACCTCCTGTGTCAATCTGTATCAAAGTTGTATTGATTGTATAACTGGAAGAACATTCTTTAGTATCTATGGGGGAAAAAAAAACTTTTAATCTGAGTGTCCTAAAAAACTAAATAAATCAACATCATATTGATACTATTCCACCTTTTGTCTAGGGGCGAATGATAAACCATAATTATGTGTATTTCACTCAAAGTCACTAGACAGCAGGTAGGGTTCTGACTAAGTCCTGTTGTTGGGGTGGTTTTGCTTCAATGGTCTCCATCGTTCTTCCCGGGTGTCCTATCTCTCTTCTAATCAGCCTTTGTCTGTGTGAAAGGGATTGCCTAAAAAAAGAAGAACCTGAGGAGGATGAGGAAAATGAGTATGTACCCCGTTGTACAATCCGTTGTGTAATCAAATTTGTCTTTTCCTTTTGGTTTCCTACATCCCCTTTCTTAATGTAGTCAACCTCTCCACTAATTGCTTGGTTGTGTTACTTCCGGTGAAGTAGGGCATGAGATAAGGGTGTCAGTCCTACATTCCAAAAATAAATACACATAAGCCACCCTGCTGCAGCCCGTAGAAGGATAAGGTTCCGAGCGCATAGCCTGGGAGTAGCTGGGGATCCCATTGACTACATATGTATGACTAATGATTACGCACGTATTGGGATCTTGTAGCAAAACATTCAGAGACACTCCTTAATGTGTGAGAGAGTTTATTTAAAAAATGTTCTCCTTTGGAATAGGAAATATTACATTTGTTTCTATTTATTGAGTGCCGGTATGCGGTATAAGAAATGCCCTTCTGGTAGGAGTCACTCCTGACATGCACCAGAAGGTCAACGCAGGACAGAAGAGACTCAGTAGGGTCTGGCTGATTACACACATTGCAGCCCCGCTTGCTGATTACAATGTGATCAGTGCAGGGGAAGTCAGAGGGTAGTGAGTGAGAAGCAACATTTCTCCTTCTCACAGGGAATAAGGAAAAAAAAAAAGAAAAAGAAAAGAAGTGTTAGGAAACATCAATAAAAATGAAAAATAAAAATACAGTGAGCTCTATCCATATTGCACTGATAACAGATCAAATATATCTTGAAAGAAAACAGTTAAAATGCATTTTAAGCTTTTTCTCTATTTTAGTATAGTATTTTTTTAATCTCTAATTATGTTGTATGTATTTCTATGATTTTAAAAGACGGCCCTACTTCTCCTAAACAAAACAATGTAGAAATATTCAGTTGACATGATTTGTTTATTTGGGGGTAAAGGTATTGGATATCTGGGGCCCACAAAATCCATGATTCCTCAGTCATGCTTCTGAAACTTTGAACCAGAATCACTTTTTATCCATAACCCACCATTTTACTTTGCTTCCTAATGTGAAGTAAATTGTACCAACAGAGCTGCTAGTTCTAGCATTAATAATTGTGTTTGTGAACATTGCAATGCAATTAAGTATGTAAGCATTTGTAATGCTGCCTAAATAATTGGCACTGCTAAATAATAGTGATAATGAAGGCTAGGTTTGATTGGATTTGCACACCCAGATTCAACTTACAATCAACGTACTCATAGTATATGTAACATAAAATGTTTTTGCGTTGCTATCAATATGCAAATTGTTATTGATATGCTGCATATAAGTAGATTTTAAAGAGTACTTATATCATTAATGTTCCGATTGCCTTTATTTTGCGGCCATACATTCATCGGGTATTGTGAGGTAATATGGTATGGTAATAAACAAAAAAGAAAAATATTTCTGTATCATTTTTAAAATTTGTTTGCTTTTTTGTGTCAAAAAAAAATCAACAGAATTGTTTTTTAAAAGAAAAAAAATAATAGAAATAATAGAAATAACAATATGCATAATAGAAATTTTTATTTTAAGAATCAATGTAACTTTAGCTATAGGTTCTGATATATATCAGTTCATTTACATTTTACCTCTCATTTATTTATGCCATTCTGCAACAAGCAACTAAATAAAATTAGCCCTTTCTGTGCATATCCCTCACTTCCCGGGAGGCCAGGCCAATTTTCATAGTTTTTTTTAGTTAACCTGACAACTTTATAAACATTTATAATTAGCCTATGGAAGCAAAGATTTTTTTAGGAAGAGTGAAACTATTCATACAGACTTTGTTTAAAGTAAATGTGTGCCTAGAAGAACTCATGCTGTTTGGAAGCCAAAGGGTGGTCACATCAAATATTGATTTGATTTAGATTTTTCTTACTTTGGATACCCTCCTTAGACATGGCTGTACATTCATGTAGATTGCAGATGCAGCCCGTTTAAGTGCACATTATACCGCAGGGCATGTATACATAGGTGGAAAATGACATTGCATCCCTGGTTTACCAACTTTTGTAGGCAACTGTCATGGTGCTCATCACCATCATACCCGGGAACTCTAAGGGTTTGACCATGAGTCTCTGTATTTTTCCTCCAATCTCAGAGTCTCATGGCAAAGGAGCAGATTCTCAGGGTCACACAGTCTGTAGATGAATCCTTCCTATTATACACTTCCGGGTTTGCATACAATAATTGCTAGCAGCATGTTATAGTTGATATCCCAGCTTGAATGCAGGTGACTCATTAAGAACATCCTTAAATAATAATGAAAAGAAAAGTTTCTCTTTCTTCCCACAACCTCTCACATTATTGTGGCCTCATGGACCACTTCCGAATCAGAGTGGAGCCTTGACACGCATAAGAACATTCCTACAGTCAAGGGAGAGGTTGTCCCAGTGGTGGACACTTCAAAACTATAATACAACATCTTCAAATTTGAAAGTTAATAACAAATTACTAAACCTAAATCCATGTTAGGTTCAATGTAATTAAATGCAGTATTTCTTAATGACTCCTATAAAGTATATAACATTAACTATTTTAATACAGTAAGTAGTGGGTGCGAGGCATGGTTGATTCATATATATTTGGAGTGTTGGAGTATACTTTTAATCCAATTTATTACAGAAAATAACTACTGCTACTAGCTTGCAGGTTTACTTTTTGCCATAGCAATTTATTCCCAAGTCATTAAAGTAATCTCATTATTTCAGAAACCTTTATTATATTTTTAGCCAAAGATTTAGTAATGACTCTCATTTTTTTCTACATTTCATATGATTGACAGATAATATTTTATGCCATGAAAGAGTAAGTGCAATAAGGTGGGAAAATAATTTCACGCTACTTCCAGTTTCTTACCTACTCTTCTTCATGTAATACCATACTGAAACTTGTCATTTTGGAGGAAAAGTGAGATAATATATATAATCTGCATTAATTATAATGGTTTGGAAAGTATAAATTGAAAAAGGTTATGATATATTAATTTAAATTAATTGTACTATTTTTATTTCATAAACATTTCTAAACCCTTATTGCTGTGCTTCTACATTAGTAGAGATAATAGACTTTTTACACAAAATAGGTCTTTGGGCAGGCTAATCAACTGATTTTAAATTATACATGTTCTGTAAGAAGAAGATGGAAACTATGCTTCCTTTTTTGCTATAATCTTGTATAATATTTTTTTATTAATATTTAATACACTAGTGTACATATTTATGTTTTGGCTACTTAATGCAAAAAGTGATTTGTTTTTATTATTTAAAACCACAAGCTTCCCATAGAACACCTGAAGAGCTCTAGCCTCCAGTACTTTGGCTGCTTGTCCTTACCTTTGAGCACAGGGATATGATGTCATATTCAAATGCTCCATGATTCAAAGGTGCAAAGCACCTTTTAAAACAGGATATTCAGAATAGTATCAATGAGGCAGCTAGGGAGATTGGCAATGGTGATCTATCCCCATGTTTTGCAGAAGGGACTGGCTTTACTGGACTAGTCAACCTAGGCCAGAATATGTCACTAAGAATTATCTCTGTACCCTTGTTATCTAATATTTGTGATAAAAAGCTATAATACTACATACTCCTGCTTGGATTGATGGAAATGTTGATTTGGAGATTATGGACAAGAAGAACTTTTCCATGAAATGCTTTATTATGCCTTTGGTTACTTAGGCTTAAGTAAATTCTTAATCATGAGAGCTACATTGTTGGTGACGCTACCCATGCTACAGAGTGGGAACTTAAACAATAAAAAGGGTATTTTAGCTTCTAGTAGCTCCCACCTTGTCAATTGACCTGAAACTGAACAATTAATTTGGTAAAACAATTGCAAAGTTGCAAGTACCTAATAGCCTTCGTATAAGGATCTTGAGTATGTTTGTATTGGAAATCCCTGATATATAAACGTTCATACATTTTATGGATCTTTCATTCAAGTAAACACTTTATGTGTATTATAGTTTAAAAAAAAAATAAACATCATGCATAGAAATGAAACAATATTGCCACAACATATTTTTTAAAAAGCAACCTTTTTATCTTAATTTCCATGTTATAAAGAATCATACATACATATTTCATTCTTTCATACGTTACTTTGTAGGCTCTAAAAAATCAAACATCTATATCAACTTACATTGAGATCATTGATCTATGAAAAATAATTCAGGATATCAAAGTGATTGCTATTTTCTTTGGCTACTGTACTAGAAAGCATGAATAACGTTATCTCCATAGCAACTGTGTGTTAAAATTAGATTTTTTTTATTTGCGTTTATTATGAACTATAATGCCTTAACAATATGCTCAAACAGTAGAATTCTTTCAGATGATCAGACTTAAAATATATCCTGCATATAAAACCTATTTTCGTATAAAACCTGCGATTAAACTTTCCTCTTTTTACCACAAACAAAATGAGAATAAACATCAGATACTTCTGTTTGTCATAATTACTGCCTTAGGACATTCTGTTATAAGGATTCCAAGTTAAGTGGAAGCTAATATTTTGCACAAACTTACAAACTCATACTAGTAGTTTGGAGGTGTCATCAGTGTACATATATTTATTTAGTAATATGCAGGTATATAAATGCATTAATCAATGCATTCAAAGTAGTGACAACTGACAGCACTTTTCTCTTCCTATGGCTGAAATATGATGTTGCTCTAAGGTTTCTTTAGTGCACATACATTAGACCTCTATTATGATAGAGTCCTGTATGCACAAACAACACTATCTACTATCCAACACCATCTACTTCAGAAGGAAAAAATACTGTTGATTGTTCAGAGACTGATTGTCACTTCTGTTCAATGTGAAAAAAAGAATCAGGTACGGATTGGTGCATTAAGCATCATGGTGTAGCTCCTAGTTTCCATGGTAGCAACAGTTTTAACCCCTAGCCAGCTACGTAGGCGATCCATAGCAAGCAAACTGGTCTCAGGCCTTCTGCTATTTTCAATCTGACTGTAGTAGCTAGCAATCGCTTTTTGTTGGACAGTCTACTTTTACCTCCCTGACAGAGATCTTGCATTTGAAATATACATTGGAGACTTTCATTATAGAATTCCTCATGTAAATGAAGTGGATCTGTCTAGGACAGATCTGCAATTTCGATGTGAGTGAAAATCAGTGAAAAAATCAGATTGTTGCCTTTAGGCAGCAATTGGTACATGGAGCAAGGGGCCTAACATGGCTGCTTGCTCCCATGACAACAAAAAGAAAAAATAATGGAAACCATTGTGAGATTAGCTGGCCCAATGCTAGCATAAATGGCTTAACTACTGACTTGATTGACAGACTTTAAGCATTCTACCTCTGACTTGCATCAACTTGATCAACTAAAACAACAATTGGGGAGATCATGTGGTCTCACCAGCCTGAACCATTGATACAAGGCAGGATGGATCCATGCTTTCGTAATGTTGAGGCCAAAGTCAAACCCTGCCATCTGAATGTTGCAGCTGGAATTGAGACTCAGGCAACATTCTTCCAGTCTTCCATTGTCCAAGTTTGGTGAGCCTGTGGGAATTGTAGCCTTAGTTTTCTGTTCTTAGCTGACAGGAGTGGCACCCGGTGTGGCCTTGACCTCTGACATTAACAAGGCATTTCCGTCCACACAACTGCCGCTCACTGGCTATTTTCTCTTTTTCGGACCATTCTCTGTAAACCCTAGAGATGGTTGGGTGTGAAAATCCCAGTTAATCATCAGTTTCTGAAATACTCAGACCAGCCTGTCTGGCACCAACAACCATGACACGTTCAAAGTCACTTAAATCCTCTTTCTTCCCCATTCCGATGCTCGGTTTGAACTTCAGAAAGTTGTCTTGACCACGTCTACATGCGTAAATGCATGTGATTGGCTGATTTGCTATTTTTGTTAACAAGCAATTGAACGGTACCCAATAAAGTGGCCAGTGAGTTTATATAGCTAAGCATGAACAGACTTGGATATGACAAGTAGACTAGTGAATAGGAAAATGTCTTTACAATAACATCAATTTTTTTCTCTATTTTCAGAAAATGTCAAATATTTGTGGAATTATGTGTAATATATTAAAGCTGCGATATAAGGTAAATTATGCTGTTAGAACTCACACAACGATCGTGCGTGGGAAAAAAATATTTTTTTATTTACCATTGTCCGGATTGGGTTTGGAGCATAAAAGCAGAGGATAGTGAAAAAAAATGTCAGGAACAGTCCAATATGTCAGGGGCCGGCGGCAATCAGAGAAAACGGTAGTCCAAGCTAGGGTCAGGAAACAGACAAGCAGGGTAGTCCAATCTGAAAGCCAAAGGTCAAGTAACAGAGAATCCAATAGAGGGTCTGTAGCAATGCAAGCAGAGAAGAACAGGAATCTGGAGTCCAAGGACATACAGGAACCAAAGTTCGGGAACACTGAAGTAAAGTGGTCACAGTCTGAGGGTTTTTATGATGCTGCGGGCATCTACTCCTCCCCTGTGCTGAACAAGCTCCTCGCTGGATTGGTTGTTAGAGAGGAGTGATTCCTTTTTCTGTGTGTGAACATTATTGGTGGATAGTTGATGGTGGAGGCAGGCTTCACCTCCCTTCTACGGGTGTGCAACATTATGCTGATGTCTGGGCAACACCTGGAAGTCTTCCCTGCTGTAACTTTAGACAGTAGTTTTGGCCTACCACACAATCGCGGGTCAGAAAAATGGTGCGTATTGGCTTTGTCGTGTAAAGGATCTAATCAATGTCAATGGCAATCAAAGAAATGACAAGGCATAATCGCTAGCTGGTTCTTGGGAGTATTTTTGCACTGGTAACCAATAGCTAGTAGTTTGCATAGAAGACCATATTCTTAGCCATCCATATGGTCATTAAGAGCCATTGTATTTAAGAAAGCACAAGGGGTCTCTTAAAACATAGGAAGGTTGAGCATGTCAACTCCCTGATATTACTATGTATTATGTGGGGAAACCTCAGTAACATTTCCCGTAAGAAGGGCTAAGATGACCCTATATAAACCTTTAATTACTGCCATAGCTATGCAGGGCTAGTTGAACACCTTGCAGTAAATGCTCAATAGGGTTTGTCCTTCATAATGACCGGGTCAGTCACAAGTCAGTTTGCAAGGACGTGTGCCCATTTACAACCCTGTGATGGACTGGTTGACTCTTCTCCTGCAGCCTTGCCTTTCCTCTGTGGAGCCATCGGTCATGATTAACTCATATAATGTAGTGGATGCATGGAATGGTAACCCAGCAGAGGTGGTTAGTTTCTTTGTTTAAGCATTCAATGAGTTAATCTGAGGTTGATGTAATGTGTTTCTTTGTGCATGCCCTCTGTATCTGTTCTGGCTAGAGGTATCATCTTCCCAAAGGACCCCTGTGGTGATTCATGGCCTAACAGATAAGGACCCTGAGTTATAGGAATTCCATTCCTATCTTAAGTGGAGGGGTTTCCATCACCTTTACCCCACCATAACTTATTGGCACATCAAAGATGGGACCCAATTCTTGGGGATGGTGTCATATAATCAGTCATGTGGTCAGAGGGGCGTTTGCTTGCAAAAGTCTGATTTAGGGACAATGCAGCGACCTCAAAGCAGAACTCCATGATATACTCTGATCGGAACAACATCGTAAGAACCATCTGGACTTAAGGAGTTCCCACAGGCCTACTTATTGGAGAAACTCGTGAGTGAGGGTCCTGTGTTTAAGTCCTATTGTTTTTAAGAACTGTTTGCCGTTTTATTTTTATTTTGTATGTCTTGTTTTTTGTAATTGTGGCACTGTGTAATCTTTGTCTTTTTGTTATTAAAATATTCAAAATCCAAGTCTGTCTTTGGGCTCTAGTATCGATATCCACAAACCCTAAGAGAGGATAACACGTTACCGTATCGTTATTACGTTCTACAGGATATATATATATGTTGTTTGCCCGGGGTGGGTTGATATATATATAGAGATAAAGGTTCTAATTCGGATTTCTCACGAATCCGGTATCAAAATCGTGAGTGGTGGCAGACTACCTGGGGGGATACAGGCAGGATTTGGGGGTTAATTTGGTATAGCTTATGCCTTGTTAAGGGGTGAAGTTAGTAAATCCAGAGGCCTGGTGCTATTAACCCCTTCATGCCCACGCCCTCCACACAGTCACGGCTTGGCAAGTAGTCCTGACCGTGACACCATCAACTTACAAGGCTTTTAAATTGTGGCTTACAAAAGGTTGGGTGTAAGGACACAGAGGACCTCTGAAACAGAAGTAAGCAGCACTTCCAGAATGTACTACTGTATGAAGGCCTTAATATTTCTAAAGCAGATCCCTTATAGCTAAAACTTTTAGAATGTGTTTTTTTTACTAGATTTTACATCCACTTTATATTCTTATACTATTTCCAATAATATCCCTTGAAGAAATGTTGCCTTATCTCATTAAAAAGCATAAAAGAGAATGTATTATGTACAAAATGCTTTTGTGTTGTGTACCATTTTGTATTGTGATGAAATGTAATTTAGCACTGAAGCATTTTTCTTAAGGGTTTCATTGATCTGGAAATCTTGCATGAATCCACACTTTTTATATATACTAAAAGGAGCACCCAGGTATTGAAAGTTTCACAAGCTCTCTAAGTTGAATATATGAATCACTTATTGACTGAAATATTAGTAGCATGGATATATATATATAATTGCCATGCAATTCATTTTCTATTGTATATAATCAATTACAAACTAATAATGTAATATGCTTAACCTATGCCCCAAGTCTATTTAGACAGTAATTTCTATATTGTATAGAAATTACAATATAAATAACAAATAAGGTTCAATACAGTACTTCTTCAGCCAAGAAACATATATCCCTAATTCTGATTACAAAAACTGTAAGGTCAAGTCAACCACTTACTGATTTATAGAAAAATATATCTATATTGACACAACAAATAATATTCATTATGAAGGATCCACACTGGCATCTGTCTCCACCATGAGGGATTGAGCTGGCCTTGTAGAATGCATGGCTTAATGTGTGATGAAAATTTGAAGAAATCTCACTTGTTTAACCATGCATTATTTTGGGCTTTTTAAAGCTCTTCTGTTAGCAGGAGCACACAAAGGTTAGGCCTTCATAATGTGAAGTGAAAGGGAACTTCCCTTAGTTACTTTTGCAAGTAATACAAATACATTTTAATACTAATAGTGTAAAAGAAATATGTAATAAGTCAGAACCTTATATATTTACCGCATTATAGCCCACACCCGATTATAGGCCGCATCCTAAAAGTTTGATGCTATTTTAAAGAAAAAAATATTTTTAAAGAATGGTAAAACAGTATTTTATCTGATGAACAGTACATGTATTTTAACATTTTTGGTATCTATTATGCAGTCATACATATATAAATTTGGAAAACCACTAGCCATTTTAAGCCCCCCCCCTTTATTCATAATGCACATTACTTATAGATATGCCATTCTGCCCCCCAGATATGTCACTCTGCCCCTCAGATATGCTTTATGCCTCCTAGAAATGCCACTCTGCCCCAGATATGCTTCATGCCCCCAAGAAATGCAACTCTAGCCATCTCATTCTTCTATAAATGTAGATCATTATGTTACCATATCTACATTGAAATGGTCAAAGTTAAACCCTGTTCTTTAAAAGCCTGTGTAGAGGGCCTATTTTAAAAAGAATAATCTACATTTAATTTAGACAACTAAACATGACATTTTAATATAATCAACATTTAAATCTTCAGAACACTGAAACACTGACACAAATCTGAGCCCCTAGAAAAGAAGGAAATATTGGGGAGAATGATTGACAGCTACCTTTGGGGAACCTATATCAGAATACTTTGGATATATGTTGTAGACATATGGGTAAATATTGCCTATGAGTATACTAGCAGGGGCAGTTCTGGCATATACTAGTGAATCTAAAATGGCACTTAGCTTTATGGTTAGGGTTAACGGCAAACACTACCGGGTACTTTGAAAAATGATTCATATGTTGGTTTAATAGACAGAGAATTTGGTGCTTTTTTAAATGTATTTTAAATTAAATGAAAACAAATGCAGAAATCAGTGAAGAAGAAAATTGCAGATTAACTTTTTATCAACATCTTAAATACTCACAGGTAATCAGTTATTCACAAGGTACAGTGTCCTATATTGGAAAGAAGATGAAAGAGGCTATTCTGAACTTTCTATCTCCATAGAATTTCAAGTTTTTGTTATTTTGTATTTGATATGGCTGCGTATGAGACTTTCAATGCAGGTTGTCTCCCGAAAACAAAAAGTGTAAGGAAACATTTTGCTTTAGATGAAAAATAAAATATTTTGCAATGGGGATATGCAAACTAATGTGAGAAGGGAGTACACATAAGCAATGTATTTATGGAATTATATCGTTAAGAATACTAGAAATGCATTATTTTTACAATAAATTAAATAGATAAAATCTAATGGGATATGTAAAATGTTTTCATAAAAGGATTTATATAAAACACCCAAGACATTTCTGTAGTTTTTGATTTAATATATTCATTTATTTTACTTTCATAGTTTGCAATATTTTCTACACTGTGAATATCCTGTTAATAATTAACATTTATAACAGCACAAATTATATGTATAAAGTTTAAAAAAGCAAAAAAAAAAACCCCAGAATCCCTTAACAATAATATTAAATTTTATTGTAGAGGAGGAATAAAAGGTTATTCACATTACTTTTAAACTGTCAAATACACAGCACGATTATGATTAATCTTCTTATTTTCGTTAAGACTATCCCTATTGCCAATATCATAGGGTATTTTTGCATTATGTGCTAATTAAATAGAGATTTTGGATATCAAATATTATGAACAAAGCCTTGTAATTCTATAGCTTCCATCTTCGTTGACAACCCTCTATACAAAATTAAATATATACTAAATAGAAAATCTATGATATTTTAAGTTATTAATATTGAAAGGCACCTCACATTATTTATGTAACTTGTTAATAAGGGAAAATTGCAAGAATGTCTGCCAATTTATATGCCATTAATAATACATTTGAATGGATGTTCACATCATTTTAATAAAATAGTTTCTTATTGTGTTCCATTTGTGTGCACATTTTAAATACCAATGGAAGCACTGAGTAATTTGTATTATTTAAAATGGCTATCATTCATAATTTTATCGTAATTTAATTAAAATTGTGTTTCTTTAATGAAATAGTGTACCTAGATGTGCAAACAATCTTCTGTTTGTATGCAAAATATGGATTATTGATTATTTTGAATATTTTTTTGAATGTGGGGGTGTCCAACCCTGTCTTCACTTACTAGACTTTTAAAATATATCTAATTACCTAGATCCTAACATATTACTAATAAGACCAAGCATTGGTGTATGTGTCTCAATGAGTGGCTCTCAAGAACAAGGTTGGACTATATTAAGTGCAAGCTACAATATCTCACAAAAGTGAGTACACCCATCACATTTTAGTAAATATTTTATTATATCTTTTCATGTGACAACACTGAAGAAATTACACTCTGCTACAATGTAAAGTAGTGAGTGTACAGCCTGTATAACAGTGTAAATTTGCTGTCCCCTCAAAATAACTCAACACACAGCCATTAATGTCTAAACCTTGGCAACAAAAGTAAGTACACCCCTAAGTGGAAATGTCCAAATTGGGCCCAATTAGCCATTTCCCCTCCCCAGTGTGACTCATTAATGTCACAAGGTCTCAGGTTTGAATGGGGAGCAGGTGTGTTAAATTTGGTGTTATCGCTCTTACACTCTCATACGGTCACTGTAAGTTCAACATGGCACCTCATGGCAAAGCACTCTCTGAGGATCTGAAAAAAAGAATTGTTGCTCTACATAAAGATGACCTTTTGTGAGATAATGTATATCTATGTAGGGCTATAGTGTCGCGTTTAGAGAGTGTGGCGAAAACTGTCAATGGGCTCCTGAGCAGAGGAGCAGCCTACTTTTCTCCTCCAAGATGAAGTCTCAATCTTTTAAAAGTATGCTTAAGACTTCCATTAAAGAGGAAAACTGAATGTTTACTTCTAAGTGTGCTCGCTTTCTCTGAAAGAAAATAGAAATATACAGACAAATCATCTGCTTCTCTATCAAAAAAAAATATATAAAATAGAAGTCTGAACACTGCCTTTAGGCTGCTTGCTACCATGGTGACAGACACTTTTGAGAGGGAGTTAAAGTGGTTGGATGCTGCCAGCAGATCTTTTGTGTGATCACCTTGCTTGGATTCTGGTGAAAAAAAATCAGATCCCTGCTAGCATGCAAGCATCAGGGATTATTAGGTCGCAAGTGCTCCCTACTCTAAAACTTTTCCCTGCAATAAAAAGAATAAATAATAATTAATTACAATAAATCTATCCTTTGCATTTCTAAATATAAAAATATTACTGATCAGCTTTTGTTGATTCAAATCCTAGGTAACTATGATTTTCAATAATGTTGCATTTCTCCCAATCTTTTCTTTTAAAACTGCAGCTTTGCTATTCCCACAACATATATTTTGTTAGATGCGATCTATATGAAGAATAAGACAAGTAACACAGACCCTGAGTTCATGGCTGCCAGCATCAGGCCAATGAAGATTAATAATCAATGCAAATAAGCACAGTGTAGATAATATTTTACCTGAGGTTTATAGACAGTGAACCTTCATTACTTGACCTAGAAGTTAGCTACAGATTCAGAGTAGCCATCTGGTTAGAATTAACTTGCAGAGAAAGTGTACCTTAAAATGTATCTGCGAAACTTGAAAAACCTATCTTTTGTTTGGACACCGGATATCATTCTAAAATGAAAACAAATCTGTAAAAGAAATTTGAAATGTAGACAATATGTTGAAATATTTATTTGTACTGATTAATGATAAGATACATTAAGATATAATATAATAATATATATAATATATATAATATAATGCATGTATACATGAATATATAATCAGCAGTTTGCTTATATTAATCATAGTACCTCCCCATAGTATACCAAATTGCTCTGTTGGTTATCAGTTTGTATTGACTTGAAATGCAGGTTTATTTTAAAGCACAAAAAACAATTAAAATATATTAATCGACAAACTAAGGTATCTTGCATTCCCTAATTGCACCCTAGTGATTACATAAACTTAAGCCATTAAAATACCTGGTAAGAAGATATAAACACCTGTGTAAAGATTCCTTGTCAGCTCCCTTACATCTGGCTCCCAGACATTGAACAGACTCAGGCCATTTACTGTACTGTAATAGTTGTTTTGTCTGCTTCTGTACAAGTTTGCAACTATAAGTTAACTTATGAAAGGTAAGCGTAACATCAGAGAAATTCTGAAAAAAATAACGTGCCTTAGACCTTTTTTGGCACACAGTTTGATACTGCATTATTGTTATTCAGACAAATCAATATATTCATAATACTGAGATTGTACTATTCATTGCAGTGCTTGTACAGCTCTGTACCATAGGTTTTAACTCACAATTATACTCACTGTAGATATTGACAAAGCTAGCACTCAATGAACTGTCCTTTTCACACTTTCTTTTCTCTCTACTTTACTTTCATCTGTTTCTTTTTCTTTCTTCTCCTGCCCACTTTTCTGTCTTCTCCCTCCAATCTTTCACTTTTCTTTCTCTCTCCTCCTCTTTCTATTTCTTTCTTCTCCCCTTTGTTTCCTCTTTCTGTTGCTCTCTATCTCCACATTTCTGTCTTATCTCCCCATATCTCCCTACTTTTTAGGGTACGTGCCCATCATTAAACACTCTTTATTTCTTCCCTTGACCTTTTTTATGTTCTCTCATGCCCTCACTTTCTTCTCTATCTATACTTCTCTCCATCCTTCATTTTCTCTCTCTCTTTTTCTCTCTTCTTATCTTTATACTCCCTCTCTTTTTTTCTCTCACTCTTTCCTCTCTCTCTCTCTCTTTTTATTATTATTATTATGATGATGATTATTATTATGCCTTCCTCTGCACACAGTACCAGATTCAGACTGGCAATATGGCACATTGGACAAATGCCAGGTGGGCCACTGGCTGACAGCACCCCATACCCACCCAATCCGATACTCCAGCAGGTGGCTGGGTGCTGTAGTGTGCAGCCACTGGCTGGATATTCCTGGCCACATGTAATGTGGGCATCAAAGACATGCAGCTTTTCATATCAAACAGTAGTGAAGGAAGTGACAACATTCCCTTCACACATTGTGCAGTCTTTCCCTCATACAACACAGATCTGTTAACAAATATATATATATATATATATAATATATATATATATATATATAAAACAAATTCTAAAGCTTGTCTTTTTCGATAAGCAGCTCTTAGTAAGGTAAGTAAATTAACCATAGTTACCGATGCTGTGAAGGGTTAATGCGGATCTAACACAAAGCCAATTTTCTTGTGTATGTGTACAAAATCACTGCATGTCTCAAATTAAACATCCAGGTGTATTGTGACATTTGCTATTGCTGATTAAAATACAAAATGGTAATTAAGTACAAGTACATTAGTGAGGTACGACACAGAAATAAAAGGACACATTGGAAACCGTTTAAGGGTTGCATGATGTAAATGGAGGAAGTAATGCCTGACCATTTTCTGCCTCGAAAGAGAAAAGTCAAGTTTCCATTTAAAGCCAACAAATCTAACTGTTTTAGTACTGCAGGGAAAACATCCATAGTTTTTCTTTAGCTTCTTGAAATGTTCTTGTAAGTGGAAGTAAAAAACTCAGTATTCTTTAAAAGTGAATGATTTGTACTCATTATCAAACCCATGAATTTCCTGGACTAATTAGTTAAAAGTGAGTTCTTCTTTGAGCTACAGTTCTGTGAAAAAGTATTTGTCCCCTTTCTGATTTCTTCTATTTTTACTTATTTGTCACATTTAATTTTTTCAGATTATCCAAATAATTTTAATATAAGGCAAAAACAACCTGAGTAAACTTAAAATGCAGATTTTAACTGCATTTAATGCATAAAGTGTTAATGAAAATCTATATCACTCATGTGAAAAAGTAATTGGCCTCCTAAACCTTATAGCTGGTTGTGCCACGCCATGACTGTTGGTGTGATGTTCTTATTGTTGAATCATGTGTTAGCTTTAACAAATGCCACAGATGTCCACAGAATATTATCTCAAATGTCTTCTAGATGTGTTTTTCAATTGTGAGATGAGCCTTTGTGTTGGTTTTTGCCTGCAACTCTCCTATGGATACCATTTTTGCACGGCCTCTTTTTTATTGTGGAATCATGAACACTGACCTTAACTAAGGGACATGAATCTTACTGTTCTTTACATGTCAGGCTGGGTTCTTCTGTGACCTCCTGAATGAGTCATCACTCTTGGAGAAATTCTGGTCAGCTGGCCACTCTTAAGAAGGTCCATCACTGTTCCAAGTTTTCTCCATTTGCAGATAATAGCTGTAACTATGGTGTGCTGGAGTTCCAGAGCCTTAAAAATGGCTTTGTAACTCTTTCCAGACAGATAGATGTCTATGATGTGCTGTCTTTTCAGACCTTTTAGTCTTCTTCACTTTCCAAGCAGGTTCTATTGATGTTTACATTGATGTGGGCGTGTCTAGTGACATTCAACCCAGTCATCAATTAAATTTGGTTAATAAGTTGATTTAGTAACTTCACTTCTTCATGTAGGATTGGATAGCTTTCTTTTTTTCTATACATTAACACATCTTTGGCTTATACATGTAAAAGGTTTGTATAATAAAAAGTAAACTGATATCTATATTATCGTAAATGTATTGTCATAATAATATATATTATAAATGTTATTAAAAGTAAAAAACAACGCAGAATTGTATCTTCTGTACCATGAAATGTCGGACAAAGGTTCTAGCATAGTCCATACACTGCACTTCTTATTTGCTTCTACTTATATTATTATGGCAATTACAACTTGCAGTATATGGATGACCACAGGTAAAAATATTGAGCTTAACTATATCAGTGTGTTACCATTATTACAGGAACAAACTAAACATAATTTCCTGTTTAGAAATAATTAAAAGCACACTTTCGAAATAAGCTGACCATGTGACTCTTGAAATATTAACCCCATAATGATTAATCACAGTTTTCCATTGTAATGGCTTGCAAATAGTGGCAACCAAATGTCTCTAAAAAGAACCTTTATGAAAACCATCACCTGATATAAGGTGAAGATATTCTCTTTTAAGTCACCTTTATTCTTACAGGGATTTCAACTGAGCTACACCAATTAAAAAAGCTCCAATTGGGATCATCAGATTCAAAACTGTCAATATTGCTTTTATTTTGTGGTACAGTATAACGTCATTTTTTGAAGAAGTTTGATATTTATATTACAGATTTATTGCTATGTGATGGAGGCATTTGGTCTAAATTGCCCAGTGTTACTTTCCTCTGACTTGTTGCACTTCTTCATCTCATGAGCCATCTCGCAGTTTTTTAACTGTGCTCACTGCAAGCCCATCTGCTCTCAGCTTGATTGTATGGCCACAGATTTAATGCCTGTAGCATTTTAATCTGCTCTGACAGCAATGTAGATGATTAGTTTTTAATTAACGCTATTTGAATCATCCTGTATTAACTTGCCATTAACTGCGATGCAGTATCCAATGTACTACCACTTTTTCAAGAAACTGAAAATAAAGTCAAGATGATGTATCCTACATTTTTTATTCTTATTGAAAATATTTTTTGCTAAAAAATTGCATATTTTGTGGAATCATAAAATTCATCTTAAAGGGTTAGCAATGCACACGTAATAAAAAAAATTGCTTTTTTTCTTTAGATATATCTTTTTTAAAACAAGACTTTAATTTCATTTAAAAAAACAAACAAAAATCAACAATAAATAAGGGCGAAACCAAGGAAATCCCTGTTATTTGTTGATAATATATTGTATTAAGCTGCATATTTTCATATACACCATTATGTATTATGTTTCAGGCCTGGCATAGGGGAACATGTGCAAGACTGTGTAATAAATATTTAAATCAATCAATTTATGGTTTCTCATCCCAGTAAGCATTTTTACTCTCACGTATACCGGTGACCATTTACCTCACATAAGGGGCTCAATCTACCTAAAAAGTATTTTTTTATATATAAAATGAAGATGGTACATTAAATCATACCCACTTTATGTAATTCCTACCTCAATGGCATATATTTAGTGAGGAACAATGTAGTGGCCTCTTTAAATGCTACACTCCATGTGTTGGTATTGAGATTTTTTTGCTGCATTTCTATTGTTAAAGAAAGGGAATTAAATCACAAACAATGCGTTTTCCTGCCAAAAGTCCTTAAACATATCTGGGTTCTTTTTTTTTCTGTTTCATATGGGAAATTAAGCTCTGATTTTTACAGATATTACTACATTAATCACCAAGACAAAGACTTCTGTGAGGGGAATCTTGTTGTCCATAAAAAATGGAGAACCAGTCTGTTTTTTTCCAAGAACAATAAGAAAGAAAGGCTTGCAATTCATTACATGAAGCATGCAACTAGAATCCTTCTTGACTATACATTTAGGTGACATTTCATAAACACATTTACAGTAGAATCATGAATAAAATGAACATTTTGATACAATATGATGTGTGAATCTGTGTTACTATAATTCAAAACCCTACAGGTGTCCAAAAGATATCCATAGGGAAACAATCATTTCAGAGATTAATTCACTGACAAGTCATTTGTCCCAGGCAATTGATTTTATTTGCTGATGTATTTGCATTAATTAAGATCTAACGTATGGAATTCCTCAGGTTGTATAAAAAAAACTATATCATAAACTAGGTGACACAGGGGTTGTTTGTGGGGTAAATGTCATGTGAAGTACAATAGTAAATGTATATTTAAGTATAAGGTACGAAGGACGTCTTGTACATACATGCTCTAGTGGCCAATGCAGTAAATGAATCTCTATTATTCCTAACCAAGACAAGACAACTGATCTTTGATGTCATCCACTGTAAACATAATGTCAGAAAGTATTACATATATGTGTAATGGGCTAGTTACATGTGAGATCAAAGATTTACCCGCCACTGGCTCATCAAGCTGAAACCCACTAGCAAGACGTAGAGGCCTATTGTGCAATCTGCCACTTAAGGGTTACAAGAAGTAAACCTAACCCAGAATACACTGCTGTTCTTAAGATCTGGGAAAGTAACAGTGCTAGAATATAAGGGGCCCCGAGCAAAACATTTCACGGGGTCCATCTTTGGCACAAGCTCTGGACTTAAACCAAGTAAAACTCATATTTATGTCTGTTATGAATAGTTTATAATATGATACATCTTTGTTACATTTGCATACGTTTCATCTTCCCTGCGTTGACTGATAGGGATGTCAGTAAGCAGCAGCCTAGCCACACTTATTTTCTTTCCCCTTTTAACCTCTCTAATTGCTATATGTTTTCCACATTGTTTTAATATGATCCCTACAGAACAAAATATGTAAGGAAAATAACTCCAACTGCCCATTTAAGATATATATTAAAGAAAGAAGCAAATGCTTTTTCTGAAACACTTACTAAATGTAACTTTTATTGTTATTTTCTGCAATTTAAGTTAAACGTTAAAAGTACAATTCAAGTTCTGTGATGTAACTGTTTTTTTTAAACCAAACAGTATCTTGCTAAATGATGATTTAAAGGATTTGAGCACTTAAGGTACTCACTTTCAAAGTTCTATTTGCTATAATGAACACAGAACCAGAGACAAAAAAATATCACTTTTTCTTCTACTCTTCAGTTCTGTAACTTTCACTCAACTCAATTATTGAGTTGCTTTTTAGAACAAACTCCACTTCATCAATGAATCACAAACCAGTCAACATTATTTATGTGTCTTCTCTAGTAAACAGGTGAATCAGCCTTGATACAATCTAACACTGATGAGTTCTGGACTGGTTTTCTTGATAGCAGTAGATTTGTATCTCAGCTGTGTCTGTATTTGGATCTAAATACATGACAGACCCTTAGGTGCATAGTAGAAACTCTGCCACAGTGGAACGTTACTCTTTTACTGGACTGAGAAATAAGTTACTTATAGAATTAGGTCACTTATAGGGAAAATAATTGCAATGGTGAAGGTTCACGTCCATGAGGAGGGATACAGTGGGTGTTATGTATAAAAATGTCTCAAATCCACAATGCCTAAAATAGCTCTAGTTGGTTGATATATTTATACTGAATTATCATCTTTCATACATGTATCATGTAACAGATACAGCGCCACCACTTTGGATGTAGTGGTTCCAAGATGGTGCCTACTTGGACAGCAAGTGCTAGCTCACCCGCTCACCCGTCACTCATTGATATTCAAGGCAGGTGGTTGTGATAAATATTTATACCAAGGTTGACCAAACATTATATGGCTTGATTGTGTGCATCTTAGCTCACATATTTACTTTTTGGTATGACTACTACAGTTGTATCCAACAGAATTAAAACAAAACGTAATTTTATGCTAATTGATAAAAAAAATATGAAACCAAATGACACATTATTGTTAAAATATAATGAAAGCATGCTTACCATAGCTTTACTTGATGAACACTTGTTCATCGATAAATAATTTATGCTGCGATAAGATCGGTGCTATTTTAAAGTACAGTATGATTTTGTTATGGTGAACTTTAAAACTTGCTAAAACTTTAGTTGTGGAAAGTTACATTTTCTTTACAGTGGAGTTAGATATAAAGTAAATTCAAGATGATCAATGCAAACTATATAAGCTTCCAAATGACGTTTGATCCTTTAGTAATCAAATGAAACTACTGCATTTATTTACGTATAATCCTGTGCGTAATTAAATCTAGTCTTGTGAATCTCCTAGCATTGGTTCATAATGTTGCTTGATAATTTCTATATATTGAGGAACTAAAGAATGCCATGGTATAGGTTCCTTATAAAAGACACTATGATTGTCACAAAAAAAGTCTTAATGGCCTTATTAAAGTATGGCTTTTTTTTTCAATAGATCTTGGCAGATGCAATAGATTTACTACTTTTTGCTTATTAGTTTTGACAAGTTTGCTCAGTTGTAACATTTCTGTTCCACGCAGCATTCCTCTCACTTGAGACCGAAATGCTACATAAGTCCAAAGGGAAATTTGAAGAAAGTAACTATGAAAAAGAATATAGCCAGGCTTCATAACTGGTCTGTGCTGACTTATTGTATATAACATTGCATGTGGATAAATATGAATGCCATAGCTAAGCAAAATAAATATATGGAAAGCAAAGAACAGACCTCTTGGGGGGAAATGAAGCCATACCAATCAAGGTCAGCAAGTTCCTTGAGCGTATGCCTATTAAAAAAATTGCAAATTATGTTTATGTCATGTTTTAATACACAGTGCTTGCTTTCTTGACCTGGGGCTGCTGACAGAAATGTTGATACAATTGCTGAAATAACCATCTTTGCCCCTGGCTGAAGGAAAATTGAAAGATTTAATGATTAAAGTAACTACACTCAAGATGGTTGCTGATTCTGTGTATATTTAGTGTTTTGTTTTCTAACATCCAACAGAACATGATAAAAGTTTCAAAAATCAGGTTTTAACGTTATTTAAAAATATTGGAAACGATAGGCAAAAAAAAAAAAAAGTACCAATATGCATCAATATTATACTTACAGAGATAAGGTACAACCCCCCCAAAAAACCAAGGAAACAAATTGGGGGGAGGGTCATTGGCAGGAGAGCTTCATCATGAAGATGTAGTTAGAACTGAAGACATTACTAAATCTGCTCTAAAAATGTAATAGGATTTTTGAACTTGTACGTACAAACTGGTCCAGGTTGTCAAAATTCCAAAAAAAAGCACACCCTCCACTAAAAATCACCTGACAAACCCATGCATGGGTGAAATAACTGTATTCAGCAGATGTTGCTGAACACATATTGGGGTGTTTGACAGTGACATATATGAGGAGCTGTAAATTCATACCTGAAGTGCAATCTGTGAAAAAAATGCAAAAAAATGACTACCACAAAGTTTGACAAAGGCTGCCAATAGTATTTCTGCTTTTATGGATGAGTAAAATAAAAGTCACCATTCTTTATATTTTTTATGACAAATTAGATGATATGATCAAAATATTATTGAAAAAAAGCCCTTCTTGTCTTGAAAAAAATATATAATTTGTGTGGATCCACTAAATGAGAGAGAAGAAAATTACAGCTAAACATGAGCACTGCAGAAATGTTAAAACAGACATAGTCACGAAGGGTAGAAAAAAAATAAAAAAGCACTCTGCCTTAAGGGGTTAAAGGGGTGAGAAGTGGACAGAATATTTGTGGGTGGAATGCCTTTCTGCCAGTTATTCATAGTAACTTCGAGAATGGAGGCACAATGCCCATGTGACATAGGTGTTGACCAAAACATGTAAAACAAATCTTACAGGGAGCACTTAAAAGAGAATTACATAGGACAAAACTTTTTAGTGTCAGTCTCCAAAGTTTACTGATCTGAGAAATAAGATTTCTGTATCACTGTCACATGTCATAACCAACAAATATCCTTTATCCTTTTTTTATAAAAAAAAAACATTTAGAATCAACTCAGTGTGAAAGCCCGCCAACGACAGCTTAGATATTCTGTTAGGGTACTTTAGCTATTGTGAGAGCAAATTACTGGCCTTTCCTCTTGCATTTCATAGGTTAGGTGGAGAATTTATCCCATCACACGCATATCATAATGAACATTATCAAATACCAAAGTTTGTTGACTGCTAAATTATTTGCATAGTTCACACCTGCATATACCTAATGATATACAGTAAATGAGAAGAGGAAGACTTAGTCTACCTTCTAAAGTAGTCTTCAACGATCAACTGACAGCTAACCTATTGTTACATAGGAATTGGTTAGCCAAGAGATTAAGAATTTTTGTAGTTTCACCTCCACAGGTGAATAAATAAATGTAAAACCATCTAGAACAATTTGAACTTTCAGAGGAGGCATCCAATATGTGTTTAAATGACCCAGTATTTTACAGCAATATCTTTCAGTCCTATGTAATGAAGTGGTACCTAATTAGTAAGAATTAATACCTCAGCAGAAATGTGTCTTAAATTAAAAAGGATTAATGGACAGCTAAACAGACTGGCAGAATGCCAGAAGGGTAATCATGAGATAATAAAAAGCAACATTTATTTGTTTGTTTGTTTATTTGTGTGCTTGGATATTGTATCTGTACAGTATACAGAAGGTATATTCCAAATTATTAAAGCACATGACTATGTCTCATAAACCCACTTACCGTGTAGACCTTATTAATAGTGTAAAGCATTGAATCTACTGCAGGTGGATTTTATTATCTGCCTGAATATGTTGGGTTTATTTTTATTTATTTTTTGTTAGAAAAGGAATTACATGTTCTTTACTCCCAGCTTGTAAAATGGGTGATGCAGCCTCTGCATAGCATGGGGTCTCTGCCCTTTCAAAGGGGCTTTTAAATATTTTGTAGTAAGGAGGTGGGGCCGGGAGTAAGAATTCTAGCTAAGGGTTTTCCTACAAGGTACTGTTTAGACTTGTGCTTTTGGATTCTCACAAACTTCGCAATGTTAAAAAAAGAAGAAAGGGTCCCGATGAAACAAATAAAATTTATGAGGAAAGCTCTGAATTTTTATTTGCATTTTGTTGTTTTTCTTACTTTCTCTGATGCCCTCTATCACACTGTCTCTCTCTCTCGTGAAGTCAATAAATGTCTTCCTACCTTCTCTGCTTCTTGCTGTTCTCCAAGTTCTCTGTTGCATTATCCTGGCCTCTTTGGAGTGGTTTCGCGAACGGCACAGCATTCCGCACACAACTTCTACCCCAACTGGAAGAATGGGGGATAGATTGTCCCCATGTTGTATGCGGAGGCTTCACCCTGTTGCGGAACTACTCCAAGATACCAGAAAAATGCAGATGGATCTACAGAGAAAGAGAAGTTGGGTTGCATGTTTTATTTGTTTGAACTATATATATTATTATGATTTATCATGATAAAATTAGAAAATATTTTTAAATGTGTTCTCCCTGGCCCTAACCAGCATATATATTTCACCTATGCCTTTGATGTAAAACTGATAGCTGTGTTTTAAATTCAAATGGTTTTGGTTTTTTGTACTAACAAGGACGACACTACTTATAAATGACAAATGGCATGCTTTATTATAAAGAGAGCCATCAGTTATCATGAATAATTTAGTAAACAGTCTGAGAGCAGGGCAACAATAGCATTTATCATTACTATCAGCACCATCAACATATGTTAGCGAGGTTGTTGGGGTTTTTTTTTCTTGAAAATAATGTAATACTCCATTTACAGCAAGATTATTGTAGGATTAATAAAGTAAGATGCTTTGTGAATGTCATGTTGCTGGAGTGTTGGAAGGATTTCTTCTTTACAATTCCTTGCAATTCAATTTCTAAAGAGCTTAGGAAAACAAAAAGTGAATGATGAAATGGAAAGATGCTAGATGAATAGGGTTAGGTGGAAATGTAGGATTTAGCAGAGGGCATGAAAGAAACAAGTGAAATTATAGTATATACAGATAAAAGAAGGGAAAATGTGAGGACTGCTGGAAAAGATAATCAGGTTGAGTTACTGTTAATTAGAGTAAAGAATGGTAAATAATAAAGAATAACAGAGGATGATAAGTAGACAGAACAAAATATAGGAGAACATAACAGAAAAAAGTGTAAAGAAAGTGACTTATATGTCTTAAAATATATTATAATGAATAGATATGGCAAATGCTAAAGAACAAAGACATGAAATGAAGACCGTATCACTGATAATTAAAGATTTATGATAAATATACAGCACACAAGCGAATACAGTTTTTCTAGTCCATGTTCCACACAAATAAGAAGTGGATTAATACCACACTGGGATAAGCAGTTTTGAAAAAACTACAAACTACAATCTGGTCAGAAGAGGGCCATTGGCATGCAACAATTTGGTGTTCTCTTTTGGTGGTGGGACCCAGTCTGCCACAGGAGGCTGCCTCTCGGCTATGGTATGCCATGTCCTATCTCTATGCTGGAATCTATTGTAGTCGTCATGGAGTGTTTGAGCTGCACATGTGTCTGCCATGGATGTTTCTATTATCTGTGAGCCATCTGATAAATGGGGTCTATGATTGTGCACTGAACTGGCTCCATGCTCATGTCATGCAGTGTTGTAGGGTTTGCTGTTGCTGCCTTCACCATCTATATTACCTCCATCACAGAGGCCCTCCCAAGCTGCTTGAGGACCACTGTCTTGGTGGATTTCAGCTGTGTCAATTAAAACACTCGTATTAGTGAGACATGTGTTGGGGATGCTCTGAAGCACTGCTGCTCTAGCATTGCTTATCTAGGAAAGTAGACTGAATGTCTCACCTCTACTTTTCTAACAAAGCAGCATTTACCTCATAAAACTACCCATCAAAGCCCAGGCAGTGACTAATGATCTGGCAAGTAGGTGAAGTGTGCTTCATAATTTGATCATTCAGATGTCAGGCACTCTCAAGTAAAATATTATGAATTAACAAGTACAATCCATTTCAACAAAACTTATATGTATTATACATATTTACATGTCCTTGGTGTTTATGGTGCAATGTCATTGTTTTCTTTAAATACCACATAATTTGAAGTACTAATGTCACAAGGCTGCAGGTCATAATGGATTTACATTGTAGACTATAATGATCGCAGCTGATATTTTATATCTAATGTAAATGTATGAGACTCCATGTACCTTTGATTCATCTTGCCTTTACATTTTCTGTGTAGGATGCTCTATACTTCAAAGGCAAAGATATATAAATTATTTATAATTAAGCTGCATGTAAGACAGACTCAATTTACTTTTCATTAGCATTGATATTTGATTACCCAAATTGCTTTCAAATGTCATAGCCATTAGTGTCTTACACACTTCATAATAGAAGTGAAGATGTCAAACTTCTAAATAAAACTTGTGCAAATTAATAAAAATATTTGTAATCGTCATTTTGTTAAAAGGATTTTGGTTAAAACACGTGTTTGAGATGATAAGGGGAAGGCAGAAGATAAACTGCCCATTTGCCATTTAAAACTATTTAAGCAGGACAAAACCATTTGAGGGCCTGTGCTCTCCAGAAATGAGCAGGGTTGAAGCTAGGGGCCACACCAGATAAGGTGTGTATGTGAAAGTAACTACATTGCCCTGAGGCAATGCTGTATTTATTTTGGGTACTGTGCCAGAATGTGACATCATACACATCATACTCATCTCTAAAAGGTGTACAGTGCTGGGTACTTCTTACTATGGAGGCTGTGACAGCTAGACATAGTCCTCCATAGTGTATATAGGCCAGTTGGGAAGATCAGAGTTCAGGATGAATGGCCCACTAATCAGTGGCACGCCAAGGAACCTGACCACCCAGTCAGTTGATCTGATTTAGTTTTTGATAGAGGATCACCCCCTTGGATTCAGTTGGCCAACGTCACAAAAACACTGCTGACTAGTGAGTATGTGAATAAGGGGGTTAAGTGTTGGAGGCTTACTTAGCTGTACTTGCTAATTGCATGTAAAGGTATTCATGATTACTACCATTTTACATGTTATGATGTATGTTTTTGACATCCATGTCAAAAAAATTAAAAAGGAGCACACCAGGAAGTTTGCAACTGAAATTTATATTTATAGATATATGGTAAACAAAAGCTTGATGTTATAAAGGGTCCCTCTTATAAATCTCTGAAAATCATAAAGGAAGCACAAGAGTCTGCATTTTTTGTTATTGTGGTTATGTATATTTATTTTTGTTGTAAAAATGATAGCATATTCAGCTATTTTAAACTTGAAAAACATCAACACATATAGTTTTTACCACAAAACATGAAATAATTTCAAAATATAGCTGTATAGTGTACACATGTCTGTGTGTGTAGGGAGAAAGAGAAATATTTATTGCAATCAGTTTGTATTGTATGGGCATGGGATACATGAATCCATATTTTAAAATATTTTTAAACATGTTTAAAATGCTGGAAAATATCATGCAAAAAAATGAGCTTTTTCATCCAAAGAAACAGACCATGAAACAGGCAGTCGGCATATTATTTCACTATTAATGGTTCATCAGATATGACTGATGTAGTCAGGTAACATTAGATGACCTTTATGTCAAGAAGAAAACATTATATTTTGACTATGAGAAACTGAGTTTATTGCTCAATTTATTTAACTATAACTGTTACATGAAATAGCTCACAAATATAAAACATTGCTTATTTTCCCATTCCATTCTTTAACAATACATCACAGAAACTGTCTAAAAAAATTACAATGTCTAGGAAGAATTCCAATATTTTCTTAATTTATAATCACATCTGTATGTTTGGCACTACCTTAGTATTGTATTCTGTATTATTATTTTTGGGTTTTTTTTCAGCTGCCTACCTTAAAATTATATTTTTTTTCAACAGTTAAACACAGAATAATGCATTACAAAGCAAATTCTTACTTTTAAGAGCTAATGGGTTAATCGCTGATTACTGGAAAGTCAATTGTTAACCAAAAAATCAAGTGTTTTCTTGTAAAATGTTTTTCTATACATTAATGTTACACTAGATTTGCACACTGAAAATGAATCCATAAAATCTTATTTGCTGTAAAAACCATACTGTACAAGATCCACTCTTTTCTTGACTTTTTTTTTTACTTTGCCCAAAGCAATCTAATACTGGTCATTGTTGACACAATAGAAACTATATTGTCATTATGACATGTTGATCTAAATCTCTACAAAGGGAATGTTTTCATATATAATGTCTTTGATAAAAGCTTCTTGTGTTGTCCTACCACCCGGAGACTGGAAGCATTAGGTAGGTTTTAGAAGCATTAATTGTCAGTTACTCATGTTCTTATTTACAGTACCAGTAAAAAAAAGTATGACCACTACTGAACAATAGGCCTTAAACAAATTGAGCAATAATTTGAACATTATTATAAGAGAAACAGATGAGAGGTGCAATTGTCATAGACAATTGCGATGATTATATTATGAAGGCTATGCGTCTCTACCTATCAACATCTGTCTTGTGATCCTACTATGTCCTTTGTTGAGAACAAAGTTTTCAACAAAGAGAAATATTTATTTATTCATTCTCTTGTGAACAGGTCAAAAGAAAGCAATGTACAACATCATTTGGAAATTTAATTTATTACCAAATACAACAAAGGAACCAAACAGATGAAGAACATTCTGGCCAAACACTGGAACATTTTGCAATAGGACCTTGATGATCACCTTCCCCCAAAAAATAAAAAGTGTGTTCAAAACTATAAAAAAAAAAACTATAAAAAACTCAGTGGGCCCCAGTGTTCTTAAGTCTATCTCTGTAAGATCTACTCCTAGTTATGACTCACTAAAAATGGATTCACAAATGTGGTCAAAAATGATGGACGAGGCATCCACATATTCTTAAAATGACATCATAACATCATGATTTTGCAGTACAATCAAAACGAGTTAAGGTAGATCCAATTTATGAATGTAACAGACAATTTGTGGTCTATATTCTGCGGTGTGGTTGCGGATAGTTAAGGGTAGATTAAATGAGCACAGGTGAGGCACTGTGGCAGGTTCAGATAAATGCGTAGCACCTTAAAGTAAAATATAGGTCTAGTTGTAGCACTTTAACTATTAGAGCGATAAAGTCCCACTAAACTTCAGGGTGGTGATTGTGTGGATAGACTAAGACAAAGCGAGACCTTTTGGATACCTTGGTACATTGTCCCCCTTTGGTCTTAATCACAATAACAATTATAATCGCAGCATCTAAGTAACTTAGTAATGACACCTATATCATATTTTATTTGATAATTAGCTATTTACCCATTAGAAGTTCTATATAGAAATGTCTATATGTGGATATGTTTTAGGTCTGCATGTATATTGGTACCGCATCAAATTAAGTTAGAGGTATTTAGAATGTATCTATAATGTATTGATTGCAAGAATTGTTACTATATTTACAATCAATTTTGTTTATTCAAGCGTATGGTACCTAGTCATTTATGATCACTGTGTATATTGCGCTACTTCCGGTTTCTGATGTTCTGTGGAAATTCGCTTGAGACAGATTGATGGATTTCATTCATCATACACCGGCTCTGCAGATTTCTCCTTACTGTATTTTATAGATTTTATACTGAGGCTTCCTGTAAGTAGCATATTTGGGCACGGGGCTATTTTGTTAATATTAATACCACAGTAGGCCAGTCCTGTGTTGCACTTTTGACAACTGCTGTCCATACACAGACACCTTGCTGAATATTAATTTTTATTGTATTTTAGATTTTTCCATAATTTATGTCATTTTGTTTATAATGAAAAATAATATGTTTAAGGTAATATTGAATAGGAAGCAGTATTCTATTAAAGTCAGAAATGTTTCTATTGGCTGGCTTATCTAGTTGACTAAGTTTTTTGTGTTTGCTTTTATTACAGGACAGAATTGTGGGGGTTTAGTACAGGGTCCAAATGGCACAATAGAAAGCCCGGGATTTCCACATGGGTATCCAAATTATGCCAACTGCACATGGATAATAATAACAGGAGAACGAAACAGGATACAGCTATCATTTCTCATCTTTGCTCTGGAAGAAGATTTTGATATAGTATCAGTTTTTGATGGACAGCCGCAACAAGGAAATCTAAAAGTCAGGTAGGAAATGCTATTTTCTGCCTGTCTATTAACAAATGTAAACGTAATGCCGCATTTGCTCTTTTATAAGACAACCCTGATTAAAAGCCTCACCCTCCGAAAAAACTTCTGATTTAAAATGATTAAGACGACCCTATAGGAAAATAGGTTTTACCAGTAAGTCTAATTCATGGTAAAACTATTTTTTTAATAAAGAGCTTGATTGAGAAAATTATTTTGCTTTTTATTTGCTTTTATTTTCCAACCTGCCCCCCAGTTATGCACATCTTCCCCAGAAATGCCTTTTAACCCTCTATATGCCACTGTACCACATGATATGCCTTTGGACTCCCTATGTGCCACTCTGCCTCCAGAAATGCCTTATACTCTATTTGCCACTCTGGCATTTAGGGGGTTAAAAGGCACATTATGGGGCAGAGTGGCGTATAGAGGGTTAAAACACATTTCTGGAGGCAGAGTGGCATTAAGGGGGGTATAAGGCATTTCATAGAGTACTCTGCCTCCAGAAATGCCTTATGCCCCCCATTTAGCACTCCCGCCCCCCCCAAAACTTAACAGTGCTTCTGACTCCCGGTGTGTTATCCGGGCAGCGGGTAGACGTCTACGTGATTCGCATAGGCAACTTCCGCTGCAGCCGGAAGGAGATGCGGTTAGCAGCGAGGGTTGTCTGCGTCCATCGCGCAGACCTTCCCCGGCTGTCTGAGAGTGTGCGGGGAACTCTGACAAGTTTGGGGGGGTTTAAATGGGGGGCATAAGACAGGAGGATCCAGGAGGATCCAGGCCACTGCAGCGCTGCGAGGGATCTGGATCTTAGTCTCATAGTCAGATGATTTTAAGACGACCACAATTATAAGACGAGCATTTGCTCTGAAAAAAACCTTGTCTTGTATTGAGCAAATATGGCACTTAATGATGTGCAAAACAAAGTGTATAAAATATTACTGTATGTTTGCTTGATAAATGCCTTTTAGGCATGTTTATGGAAGCCTGTTTGATATTTTTTTTATACTTAGTAGACCAATATGCATAGCTGTGAATATTTCTAATGAATTGCAAATGGTAACATATTTTTCTGTAAAAAAAACCCATACTTTTTTTTTTAAATTGTAATGAAAATTTTCTAATCATTGATGCTTTTTAGATCTGTCAGACATATACATCTGTTTTGAGTTTAAAATATAAAAACATGCATAAATTAGATGTTTAGAAGTCACATAGTAACAATATATTTTCACGTATTAACAAGCGTGCTTTGTATGAAATGTTTAATTAAAAACATAAATATACTCACAGATGGTTTTTACATTTAGCATAAATCCAATTTAAAGCACTTAAAAGAATAAATTAACATTAGTAAGATTGTTTAGAAAATCACAATTACAAATATCTTTACTCGATACATTTTTCTTCTGCAAAACATGTTTTCTGATTTTCTGCACTGAAATTATATTAAAAATTCTTATATTTATTAGTGCTTAGGCTTCCGCTGCTGTTTTTTTTTCTGTGCTTATATATATATATTATATATATATATATGTATATATATATGTATAAATAAATATATATATTAGACTTTTAGCCTTTTCACAACATTTTCGTACCAGTCTCCAATAACAAGGAGGGCCCTTGCCGAAACAAACAAAAAGGAATGGCAAAATTACAGACCTTTTGAAGGAATTGTTAATTCAGTTGCCACAATTTGGTGTCATATCAACCAGTTTTGGCACTCTTTGATAACGTAAAGTGAGAGGGTATATAGAAATGACTTATAGGTCACTTTGATGGTTATGACCCAATAACCTGTAGAGTTTCTTCTTTACTTTTTTCGCTTTGGACAATCAACATTTACAAGAGGATGGGAAAGGCATTGACAAATAAGTATGCTGACATTATTATAACTTGTCATTATTTTAACAGTGACAGACTGCTGTACGTTACCAGTGTGAATTTTAATTCTTGAAATACTATGCCTAAATGGGGTTTACTGTGCACATTTACACTGCCAGGAAAACCTCTTAGTTATGGACAGTGCAAATAATAAATCAGAAAATATTGCTGACAAATTAGGCAAGGCATGGGATTATCCATGAGTGCAGCATGTTATAGAATTGGGTTTAAGACAGTTGCACATTTACTTGTTTTGAACAAGTTGTGTTATTCCTTATACAGTTTACCTTATTTGTTGGTGAAGAGTGTACTTTGCTTTTAAATATTATTTAATTACCAGTATTTTCATTTTATATTACATTATTACATTACATTATATTTATCTATAAAGTGCCGGCCGATTCCGCAGCGCTGTTACATTAGAACAGACTGGTGCAAAGGAGAAGAGGGCCCTGCTCTTGTGAGCTTACAATCTAGTCGATAATTTATATATAAATATTAGACAACTATATGATACTAGACAAATTGATTTGTTTAGTTTTTGCTGCATTTAAATTTTCAGGCTGTTCAGCTTTCTGGAGTGGTTCTAAAGCGGGAGGTCCATGACCTTCTAGGCCCACCTTTGACCTACAGCAGCACCATCTCAAGATTAAGAAAGAGATCCACACTCAGTTTTACACTGCAGGACCACCACCACCAGCAACACCTACACTTCATCAATGGATATACACAACCAACAGACAGACACATCCAGCCACAACACTGACCCCCCCCATATTAGAAAAATAAGAATTGATCTCCTAGAGTAAGGACAGTGAAAGAGGAGCAGCAGCAGAAACAGTAGTAGTAGAGCTCTGGGCCTGGGCAGGCAGGCAGGCTCTGGCGGATGATAGGCACATGCAGCCCCTTGAAGCGGGACTGAATTTCACCAATGTTTTAAAAATATTACAGTGTAAGGACAGTGAAAGAAAAGCAGCAACAGCCATAGTAGAGCACTGATCCTGGGCAGACAGGCACTGCCAGATGTTAGGCGCATGTAGCCCATTGGAGATGGAATGAATTTCCCCAATTGGGCAAAAATGTCAGATGCAATCCCTGTAAGTGGTATATATAAATTATATACATACACTACAGCTTCTCCAGTCCACCCCGCACCACTCAATTGTGTGCACTAATAACTTGCAGTATTGTATATGAACAATTAGCAACAGTCTCAGCCTCTTCTAAGCTGTCACTGTCGCTCAAACTCTCATCGGTCTGTAACTGCTGCTACTGACAAGTTAATTGGTCAGCACGCTTATATATCTAATGCTTGTCCCTTCCCCTTGTAAATGCTTATTGGCTAGAGTAAAGTTAGCAAAAACTCCCACAGGTTGTTGAACCCATCAATCACAGCCACAACCATCAATGAGACCACCTACCATTTTGTTTCTACATATCAATCATTAGTATGTACTTAATTTATGTACTTTATTTTTTAAAAAATTTCATAAAATGTATATATACATATATATATATTTAAACTTGAGCATTAATTAAAATATTAAATATATATTTTTAATTCAAAAGGCCAAAAATATAATAAGCAGCAGCTTTTGTTGGGTTACCTTCATTAAAAAACAAAATGTTCAAAAGGAGCACTATATGGCCTAAATGTATATATCATGTTACTGAAATTAAAATGTATGTTTTTATTTAATATACTGTATAAATAAATTCTAAATTATTAAATTAATGAATTATAAATAATTATTTACTACACCACAAATGCAAAAGCAAAAATACAAAAGACATGATTATTAAAATGGCATTAAAAATGTTATTAAAATGTATATTGACTGTTACTCTCAATGGTATCATACCTTTTCAGGTATCGAAAATGTATGCTGCACAAATGTCATGACTAATGTACCCTTGATTCTCGGGCCAGGCCCCACCCAGGTTAGCCTTCCCCCAAAACACACCACTAAAATTTGGGGCTCAAAAGGCCACAGCCAATGTATTATTTTAACCTAGTCATTGCCACTCAACCTTAAATCAAAACCTGGGTTCGTTAACAGGGCAATGACTAACAATTGAACTCAAATAAATAACATGAATAATTAGCAAGAATAAATAACAAAAACAGAAAAAACCCTTAAGCTTACCAAGCTATCCAGACACCACCATAGGAAGCACAAACCCGGATCCCCCAAACCTACACCTTTCCAAGCTCCACCCACCGGGAACCTCTCACTAAATGCTGTCCCCAGAGATTAACACCACCCAACACACCATCACAAACAGGGAGGGATGAAGATGTAAGAGAAAACTACACGAGGTAAGGTGAAACACAAAATGGCCCCTAATCTAGTGACACATGTCCTTAAATAACCTCCCTTTAACACCACCGCTTGAACTCAAAAAAATCCAGCCAGGACTAGCCCTAGTCGGCATCCTCGTGGGCATTAATCTTCTCCTATCCATTCAGGAGAGTAACGATTATGGTTGCAGGGGTCGCAACTGCAATTTTCCACATCGGGTGGTTTTCTATTTATGCCCCTGTATTAAGTCCAGCTGCCTGTCACAAAATAATTTTCTGTTAAACTACAGAACAGAAGCCATTGGCTACATTATAAGACAGAGACATCTAGAGACTTTGGAAGCAGTTCAACCAGCATCACAATCTTACATAACAATATAGGCAATTGATAGCCCGAGTACAACCTAGGAAGAAAAGCATTTCTGGAACTCTTCCAAATACTTTCAATTCTCAAACATCTACAAGGTCAAATACAGGAACTAATACATTGTTTAATGATCCTGTACTGAAGATCAAGCTATCAATTACCTAGATAATCTAATAAAAACATTGACTTAAAATCTGTTTTACTTTTTATTTGATAATTTTACTTGTTGATCAGGATAATTATTTAATGTATATACATATGTTTTTGACCATGATATATGTAACTGACCATTTTCTTATATTGAATGCTATCTTCATTTTACAATCATGACTTGATTAAGCACATCAAAGCAACACTTTGGACAACCACTTTAGATCAAACTAATTGACCAATTAGGTTCAATTAAGCTAAACTAGTGCTAAAAGTAGTCTATATGCCTTTCACATGAATGGCAGCCGAAATACAACTGTTGCAGATAATTACATATATAGTTTAATGTAATAGTAAATATTAATGATAATGCATTAATAACTGCAAAACTTCTGAATGACAAAAAAAAGAGGAATTAAAAAAAAAAATTGAACCCTCACCAATCATGACTACATATTTTAGTACTTTGCATGTAAATTTACCTTTAGGAGAAAAATACTGTCCCTACTTCGGAGCTGCAGAGATCCACCCTTTCCATGCTCCTGTTTTTCTGCTCCATGCTTGGTTTCTTCTATGTATATACTATATTCTTAAATGATACATAGAACACAAGAATCTCTAGATGGGTTGCAAAGAAAGACAAAGGTTTTACCCCACTACAGCCCTTGTCGATTGTTTCTAAAATGTGTTTGATCTGGCATGGCCAAAGCTGAAAATTAGAACTCCAAGGCTTTACTTGATGTATCCGTTTCCTCAAGCTAGATTTGAAATGACGTGTCAGCGCTTTTACCTATGTCTGTCTCAGAATTTAGGGTTTCAGCCCCATCAGCCCACCCTCATACATCTTTTCCAATGCCTATAGCCTTTTATACATTAATATTTCACTTAAACAAGATTGTGGCTTTGTTTCACAAAGAACCATTTGTTTCCTGACCCCCAACATGGGATAAACAAATTCACTGACAAGCAGTCTGCTGTGTGGATTATCTCTTGTTAAGTCAAGATCCCTGTGGAAGAAACAGAGTTTATATGTTCACGAAATATAGATCTGGAACAAAGGAGAGGATTTTGAGCAAATCTGTAAAAGTCACCTGTAAAAAATAGTGAGGGATTATTTGGGCATTGAAAACAGAATCTGAAAAAATACACAGTGATTTATTGTTTTATTCTGTTCCAGTTTCTTCACAGGTATCAGCTTCAGTGTTCAGCGTCTAGAATGCTAAGAGGAATTTTTAGATATTTTTTTTGTCAAATTCTGCTATACAGTAGTAAATGTGGCTGATACTAGAGAAATGTGTGCTATCTCCATAAGTGCATTTATTACTATAACGTATATAACTTACAAGACAAAATACTATGATGGACAAATTCACACATCATCAAAAACAAATTATTGATGGATTATCTTGACTTTTTTACATTGCAGTTATAGGTGGGTGGCAACAACAGTATGTGTGCATAAGTGTGCTCATATGTGATTATTTTATTTCTTTGGCTAGTAATAGTAATCCTTGCTACCTATATGGGCATCAGCTAGATTCTTTCCAGGGTGGGAAAAATATCCTCCCCATCTTTCCCAACTCCCACCCTAATACCACCTTACCTCTCCCATTGCCTTCCTTTGTTGGCTCAGGAGAGGAGTTTCCCGGTGGGAAGGAGATGTTAGTTACCCATTAATAGAAAAAAATTAGATGAACATGGTAGCAGTAACTAACAAACCAGCATGTACCTGTGCATCATGAAAACTTTAGTTTTCATGACAAAGGCTAAACACAACTGTCTCGGTGTACAATTCCCATTGAGTTCAGTTAGCAATATTGCAGGCGGAATATTATTGTTAATGCAGTTAACAATACTTAGTGTTCCCTTAATAATCAACTAGCAATGTTGCTGCTTAACATCGTGTGAGTTGCAGTCAAGAAAAGTTAATGTTTTGTAAAGTAGTGCTATGATGCACAGCAAACATTATGAGGCATTTCAAAAAATAGGGGTAGTGACATGTAAAAAGGGGACATAAAGACTTAGAACCAGAATAAGAAAGTTTGGAGCAGTTGTGCTAAAATTTTGCACTCAAAGTGCTGTTATTACATATTTCATGACATTCAGCCAACCAAGTGGATTGCTGAGAATCATAAGTAGTTGCTAAACCAACCCACAATGATAGAAAAGCTGGCATTTGACACTCCAGTTGTTGAGTACTCACTCTACCATGATGTTCAAC
>VKOC01047002.1:0-107941 GCA_009364415.1 Spea multiplicata
TAGATAGGTTGGAAAGTTCAGAGAAGGGCTGCTAAATGGTTCATGGATTACAGGATACACATTTAAATACATAAAAGGAGTCAACATGAAAAAAGAAAAAGAGACTTTATTTAAAGGAAGAAATACTACCACAACAATAAGTCTCAAGCTAAAGGGGGAAAAGGTTTAAAAGTATCATCAGGAAATATTACTTTACTGAATGGGTAGTAGATGCATGGGATAGCCTGCCAACAGAAGTGGTAGATGTTAATACAGTGGAGGCATTTAAGCAAGCATGGGATAAGCATAAGGCTAAGCTAGATATAAGATAAGACCAGGGACTAAGGAAAGTATTCAGAGGTTGGGCAAACTGGATGGGCCAAATGTTCTTATCTGCAGTCACTTTCTCTATGTTGTTGTTTCTATTAGGCTTGTTAGTTCCATCTTTGCCCCCCAAACATCTTGTCTGTGCCATCTGTGCGCCCAAACAACTTGCCTGTACCATCTGTGCACCCAAACCACTTGCCTGTACCTTCATTGCCCTAAACAGCTTGTCTGTGACATCTTTTGTCCCCAACTAGTTTGTCGGTGCCCCCAAACACCTTGTTTGCAACATATTTTCCCCCAAACAGCTTGTCAGTGCAATCCTTGTCGCCAAACAGCTTGTCTGTGCCATCATTATCTCCAAACAGCTTGTATGTGCCATCTCTATCCCCAAACAGCTTGCTATGTGCCACCAAACACTGACTGTGCCATATTTGTCCCCAGAAAGCTTGTATGTGCCATCTCTGTCCCCAAACAGCTAACTTGTCCCCCAAAAAGCCTGTCTGCGCCATATCTGTCCCAAAACAGCTTGTCAGGACCACCTGATTGTCTGTGCAATGTTTTGCCAACAAAAAGTTTCCAAACAGTCTGCCTGTTTCCTATCTCCCCTTAAACAGACTGTCTGTGCCACTCTTGCCCCCCCCCCCAACAGCCTGCCTCTGCCATCTTTGCAACCAAATAAGATGAATAGAAATAAGTCTACATAAAAAGTTGGGGTCTATGACACAAAACTGAAATCAAAGAGAAGCACACCCAAAGCTCAGTAAAATGGCTAATGTAAAGTGCAGCATCATTCTAGTGAGTCAAAATACGCTGAAGATTGTGTCAAGATTGCGTGACCGGTGTCACCATGTACGGAACACATGCTGAGGCTTGTATGCAAAATGTGAAATACACCTTTAAGGCAACTTTTACAACCTAACCAGTAAGGGCATAATAAACATTGTTTTTTTCTTTGTAAAAAGTATGACACACTAATATTAGTGTGCGGGAAGATCAATTGTTACTGTTGCTTTTGAGGGAACAGTATGAATAAAGCTTATTTTATTTAAATTCTAACAAAACTTTTTTTTTGTTTGGAAAAAGTACCCATAATTTTTCTTTTTCTCCTGATACTCTATGCCATGACAAGTTTAAAAGAATCATGTTGCTCCTCTTTCAGTAATTCTAGCTAAACTAGAAAGTCCTAACATATCATTAGTTACCGTATTCTACACCAAAATAAAATGATGTTGGTTATAATAAGCTAATAATTTAAAGGTAAAAGTTTAGTTAGCATTAATTGTCCTTTCAGCAAAGGTCAATTGCCATGCATATAATTTAATTAAATTATTAATCAATTTTAAGATATCACATTAGATTTACTATCTACTAAGAAAAACACTTTATTTGCCTGAAGCATTCACTCATGCTATTAGACCATACGTTTATGTAAAGGCAATAGTAATTGCCTTGCTTTGTACTTATAATGTCAATGCAGGAGAACAAATGATGTTACGGATGATTCTGTTGATATGGTATTCTTTAACTTTGCCTTAGGCATTCTTGGGATCTAAATCCACCGTGATACTTTATCCCACTTCTCCCACCAAAACTAGTGCCAAATCCTGTAAGGATAATTCTTAAAACAGCATCAGCTTTCTGCTAATCAGTTTTATTTTTTCTTAAACCCTTTACTAGAAATTCATGTACCATTTAGCTGCCCAAAGATTTAAAAGGGGGGGGGTCAAATGAATTAAAATAGAGGGGTGGGTAAGCTATTCATTTCTGCAGCTGGCAGCACACCCCCCCCCTTTCATGTCTGCCTTACGGGCACCAATATTATAAAAGAGAGACCATGTGCATACTTCATCTTCGCCTATACACCTGCTTAGCAATAACATTTAGTTTCATGGTTATCAAGATTAGAGATTTAACAAAACGTGCAGAAATACTGCTCACAACTCAAGTGTTTATCTATAGGGGGGAATGAATTCTGTCCAAGTGATTTTTATTGGCAGACCTGATGTGATCAAGGATGAATGTTTGTATGGCATTATCCAGGAGTTAGCGTATGATCCCGACGAGTAGGAAATGCGTTGCCATATATAAGGCTTCTGAAAAGACAACAAAAGATGGCCCTTTGTGCAAGCTCTGTGGCAAAATGTTTTAAAGTCCTCTTCATGTTCCTGAATGAATGCGTGGAAGATTTTTGTTCCCCTCTCCCACCTCCCTTTACAAATGCTCTCCCAAGTGTTAAGTGTGTTAATCTAATTATACAGAGTATTGACAGCATCAGAACATCCCTCTTGTTATTTCTTCACATGGACTAACACTTCTGCACGCCGCTTGCTACTTAATGTACTGCCAGCTTATTAAAATGTTGACTTTGTGGAAAATTATATCCCTGTTTGCACTGGTCTGTAAAGTACTAGTTTGATAGAGCTAATCCATTATGACACATTTTCAGTTTAAGTTCACTCTTAAATATATTGCATAGATTGCTAGAAAATGTGCCTGGATGAGATTTTTACCATTTTGATCTATTCTATGACATTATTTTCATATTGTTTCATAGGGTCCTTCATTTTTCTAAAATCAGAAAAATCTTCCCAAAAGTTGCGCAGGCAAATATTGCCTTCAGGATAGGAAAAGTGTCCACACAAGGCCACAGCTGCATCTGTAAAGTTGGGTTGTGTTGACAAAGTGAAATTAAACCCTGATATTTTTTGACCCTCTATTTTATTATTGAAGTCACTTTTCTATTTCTAACCATTGGCATGTGTGAAACACCTTGAGGCTATAAAGACTATTAGTCAATACTCGCCATTTGCAGTGTCTGTCTAGTGATTCACTATAACGTCTTATGGTAAAACAGTCTCGCTAGACATGATTCACTTGAACTTGATGCTGTTTACTTAAAAGTCTCTCTCGGCATTGTTGACGTTCTTTGTTTTTAAAAGACAAAGCGGAAAGTGTGTTAATTCTATCTGCTATGCTTTGTTTAATCCAATTAGATACAGGACTGTTTTCCCCTATTTTGCAGTGAGTTGTCCAACAGTTATGTAGATGACTCAGTTCTCCTACACAATTAATGTTTATCCATACTAGGTTTGGCTGCATTTCTTACAGATACACAGCAGCCTATTTTGTGGGGTTTGTTTGTATATAGATTTTGTTGGATTTGTTGTATGTATGTATATATGTATGTATGTGTGTATATATATATATATATATATATATATATACAATGATGAAAACATATTAAGGTGCTAGATATCTGAGATGCTATTCTACCTCCAGGACAGACGATGGCACAAGCACTTTATGCAGGGTAATGAGCAGGTGTAGTCTGTTATGCTCAAGAAAGTGCCAATACAAAGTTAAAACAATGTTTCATTAAGCTGTTATTACGTTATTGGTGGATAGATCAAAAGAAAGGTTATCCAGCAGCAGGCTGGAGTGCCATTAACAGTGGTTCCCTGTGCAGGGCAGTCCTGAAGTCTTGCGCAATCACACAAGACTTTACGAATGGATGCATTGCGTTCTCAATGAATGTGATGTTCCATATATGTAAAACCTCAGGAAAGTAGAAAACAAAATGAAAATAATAATTAAAAAAGTTTAAAAAGTTCTCCAGCTGATCTAACGATGTTCTATGGACCCTCACAACCTTTGCAGCGGATACTGGCACCCTTGATCACTGGATCAAACTTTATGGCAGAACCAGCCACCCCTCCATCTGCAAATTACATTTTAAAACAATATTATAAAAAAATATACAAATACAGTAATACAAATTAAAAACCCTACACCCACATATTTTTTTATAGAAATTGGCTAATGTCCTCCCTTTGCTTTTCTCATGAACCCATCACCCTTAGCCAAGCTAATAATCGTGATGGGAGATGTGGGTGTGCAAGAAAAGGCAAAAGGCTGGCATACTGGTGAAAATTTATCTTTGGTGGGTGTCTCTGCAGTTGCATGTAATCTGTGCACACAATCCTAAAGAACAAAACAAAACTGACTAAAATTAACATTACTGCTAAACAGTCCCAAAAGAGACATAGGCTTCACGAAATAAAATTTAAAACCTATGCATGTGGGGAATTTATGTAATATAGAGATGAGGATGAATAGAGTTGTGTGGAGTTTTCTGAAGTTACACTTAATCTGTGCAAAGAATCCTAAGAAACAGGGAAAGTTTGATGCCCCTTGGCCATGGTTTGGGTGACCAACTGGTTGTATGATAAGTGTTCAAATCTTTTGTGGGGGTATTTAGAGCAGATGGGCTGCTAAGCAGTCACAAATGCGACATAGGTATTACAAAACAAAAATTTAAAATTTCGGGTTTGGAAAAGGGAACAGGCACGTACTATTTTGTGCCCAGTAATTTCCACAAAAAATAAAAAAACCTACACATGTTGGGCATTTTCAAACACTTGAATGACATTTATACACCGATCAGCCATAACATTATGACCACCTGTCTAATAATGTATAGGTCCTCAATGTGCTGCCAAACCAGCCCAGAATCCATGGACTCCACTAGACCTCTGAAGGTGTGCTGTCGTATCTGGCACCAAGACAGCAGAACCTTTAAGTCCTGTAAGTTGCGAAATAGGGCCTCCATGGAGGCATCCTGGTGCCATGTGTTCTCCAGGTAAGCAACGCACCTGGCTATCCACGTGATGTAAAAGAAAACATGATTCATCAGCCCAGGCTACCTTCTTCCATTGCTCCTTGGTCCAGTTCTAATGCTCACGTGCCTATTGTAGACGCAACAATGGGGTCAGCATGGGCACCCTGACTGGTCTGTGGCTACGCAGCCCTATACACAAAAAAACTGTGATGCACTGTGTGTTCTAACAGAACCAGCATTAACTTTTTGACCACAAGGCCACACACACGCATCAATGAACATTGGCAGCCCATGACCCTGTTACTGGTTCACCGCTTTTCCTTCCTTGGTCCACTTTTGATAGGTACTGAGCACTGCACACCAGGAACACCTCACAAGAGCTGCAGTTTTGGAGATGCTCTGACACAGTTGCCTAGCCATCAGAATTTGGCCCTTGTCAAAGTTACTCAGATCCTTATGCTTGACATTATTCGTGCTTCTAACATATCAACTTTGAGGACGAAAGCTGCCTAATTTATCCCACTCACTGACAGGTGCCATGATCAGTGGTATTCACTTCACCTGTCAGTGGTCATAAAATTATGGCCGATCTGTGTATATTTTGTAGTATTTTTGTCAACTGGACTGGTTTGAGAACACAGTACATTTTTCATTACTTTAATGTATTACTCGTACTAAAAGTTGGACTAAAAATAGTATCAAAAGAAAGCTCTATTTGTGCTTGAAAATACAACTTTTCTGAGTCCACACAAATTAAAACGGAGAATCGTGGTTAAGGATGTGTAAAAATGCTGGAAAAATCTCAGGTTTTTGGGCAGAAAACACCCTCTGTGAACAAGAGGTTAGCAACTGTACTATGTTATATCTCAGACATTACATATGGCAACAGAGTATTTATGATTATGTGATAAGTTTCAATACAAATCTCTGTGCAAGGAAGCGCCAATACAAGGTGAAACCCGAACTGTGCTGTCTGCTAATATTTAAGGGGTTTCTTGCGCCAAGTTTCTCCTAAGCTTGAGGCTGATAATATTTGCATGACCCCTCTGTTTTAGTTAAGACATTGCTTTCTTCTGCAGATATGGGGGGAGAAAGAAGAGGATTAGAAAAGAAAAATAGTCCCATTTTGTCATGGATTTGAAAAGTAAAATAGCCACTTTCTTTGAAAGCAAATATATACACAAGCTAGCAATTTTTGAGGACTATATACATAGAAAAGCCTTGGTTGCTGAGGTGATATATATTTGAATTATATAATATCTTCAGACAGCTGCTTATTCATCATTTTATGTGTCATAGCTTTGTTATCTTAGCCCAATGCACTAGGCAAGCACACTGACTACGTATTACACTGCCTTGTGGTAAACAATAGAATTGTCTCAATCACCCAGGCCAACACTCTGGCTAATTAAAGTCTACAGAGGAAAGATTTTCATGGTACAAGTATGACTTCATAAGCATTGCCATTAACTCAGGGTGGTGTTTGAGCAGGGAAAGTCATCCAAAATATCAAGTGGCTAACAATGGCAGCCTCCAAGCTTGCAGATAAAGGAAGTTAATTGGAACAAAATGAAATAAAACCAAGAATTCATTACAAGATGTTATCTTCTCGTAAGAACTCATCAGTGGATCTCCAGAGTTACTTTGTCGACAAAAGTAGCAATTTGACAGGCTACACTAAGTTTAATTCAACTTCAATACCTACCTAGTGTGCCACACTAGCCAAATCAACTTTATGATATCCTAATGCACAACACACAGGTTACCACAAATAGCAACAGCAAGACGGCTTTTTGCAATGAGGTGGCTAGATAGTATTCCATATGTAGCTATGCCTTCATAACAGTAAAGTAAATTGGTCAGTAAACACATTTTGTGTTGATTTTGATGTATGTTTTGGATCATTGTCCTGCTGGAACATCCAGCCATGGCACATTCAAGCTAGTCAGGTGCTCAGTATCCTAGCAAAATATCCAGGTCCTCTGGCAAAACCCCCCCCCAAAAAAATTAGCCACCGTCATATTTAACGTGGCCATGAGGTACTTTTCCACATGGGTACCTCTCTGTGTGTGCCCAACCCATCTCTGGTGTTTATTGCCAAAACCCTCTATTTTGGTTTCATCTGACCATAGAATCCGATCCCATATGAGGTTCCATTAGTGTCCATTAGTGGCAAACCGAAGAAGGTTGAGTTTTTTATGGATGAAATTAGAGGCTATTTTCTTAAAACCCATTCAAGTAACTTTTGGGGATATGAGTGATGTTGGATTGTAGTTTTGGAGATTTTCTAACCGCAAGACGCAACTATCTTTTGGAGATTTTTTGGCCGCTCCAACCATCCTCTTCATGGTGCATTGGGACAATATGGACACACGTCCTCTTCCAGGTTGATTCTTAATTATGGCCCTGATATTGGAAATGGGCATTTTCAATGCTTTTGATATATTCTTATAGCCACCCATTTTGTGAAGCTCAATTACCTTTAGCAGCACATCACAGCTATATTCGTCAGTCTAAGGGAGTCTGGCCTATATATTACCTAATAACAGGAAGTCATTGTTGAACAATTTCCTGTTCCTAGTCACCCAGGTGTACTAAAATTGTAAAATATCAATGGGAATATACTTCAAATATATTTTTCTCATATAAATTCATAGTAGTGCTAATAAATGTGCCACGCATATATTTTGGGGATAAACCTGTGTTGTGTTTACAATTGTTTGATATCCATGAGTACAATTTTTTGTGTGTATTTTTTTATCAAAAGGTGAAACAATAAAGATAATTTTCACAGCCTTCTTTGTTCATATTTAGTTAGCAAGGGTGCCAAAGTCACTGTATTTAGTTTCACAGCTGTAAACGTGACAGGACATCACTGTCCTCCCATACCGTGTCTGACCTCATTTAGTGAAACATCAGTGAAAATACACACCTCTTGCTCTATAACACAGAGGCACATGTATTTCTTAATGATTGCACAAACGGAGGTGGCCTTGTCCATTTTGTTTTTGAAAATTAGCACTAAAACAGGTTAATGTTGAAGACTATGTTATTCTTTCTTTTAGAAGAGGACAGAATGGCAGAAAATACCAAATATATGCCGCACATCAACATATTAATGCCTTGAGCCAAAGAAATGTGTGGCCACGGGTGGATGTGAAGCAGGCATTTATTAACAAAAATCTCCCTTCAATATGGCAATCGTATTATAGCGGTTGTATCAAAGTGTCATGACTGTTTTCTTTATGCAGTGCAATGTTGCACCTTTTGCATTAAAGAAGTGTGTAAGAAAAAAATAAATAGTGAAACTGTGACATTTGCACCTGGGCCACATAAATAAGTAATGTTGTGTGAAATATATATATATATATAAATACATACACTGATACAACACAGCTCACAATGACATATTCAGCTCACAAGATACATACACTGAAATTGCACGCAAAAATACCACAATTCCATGTAATATATAATCAATGTATAAAAAATTGAATTCTGCCATGCAATTGTTCTAAACATTGTCTAGAGAATTTATGCAAGTGGTTGGAGAAAAAGCACTTTATTCAAAGTAAAGCTTTTTCTGCAGGCAGAAATCTAATATTTGGCAGCAGGTCGTCTTCTGTAAAACCTCACGAATTAACCTCTACTGCTGGTAGGCCATTCCACTTATCTATCACCTTCTTTAGGAATGTTTTCTATCATTACATCTAATGGCCTCCAGATGCAATTGTATGATAAGTATGTATTTTGATATATTTTGGTCATTGACAATGTTCAATTTCACTGGAGAGAACAGTCACAAATTAGTAGATGCTAGTTTGCCAAAATAAATGCTGTCTTTTCGGTGACAATACTTGACAGTTCTTTAATTAAAGATCCCAACGACATTATTAAGCTGCTTTCTTCCTGTACAGGATTCTTTGAAGTCTGTTCTCAGTCTGTTCTCAGCAAGAAATGTCAAGCCCCTTTTTCCTTTACACACACATCTATAACAGGAGGGAGTTCCAGAAAGCATTATTTCACACAGGCAGTGAAAATTCCCCAAATAACCTTTTGTGCCACATAATTGGGTAAGTGACTTATGTGTAGCATATGCTCCCATCGTTTCCTATGAAGACGTAGATTGTTTTCCTGTACCATCCCCTTGTAAAAAGACAATGTAAACGTAAGAGGTATTTATGTACCATGTAAAGCATCACAATGCACTAACATTGTATAAAGGGGTAATCACCAGCATGGGGTATTTACATCAGACCTAATGGGCTATATATATGGCTTCTGTCGCCTAGTCTCTATGCTACACAGTAGGGGTGACATATATAGGGGTGATGTTAGACTAACTCTCTGCTGCTGACCAGGAACCACAATTTTACATCTCCGGATCCACTCTTTTAAGGCCATTCAGAATGAAAATTTCACTCATATTTCATTCATACCACATAGCTGCATGTAAATATAGAAAGAAGAAGAAACAAAGGAAAATAAAGGATCTACAGTTACCTTAGGCCCCCCTCATTTCCTATTCCCGGAGCCTCTACAGACCTCTACGCATAAATAGAGGTTTAAGTGTATTCCCAGCCTGAGGCCAGCAGCCCTTCAGTGTCCCTTATCTGCGGGATAAAATACAGACAATGAGCCTGGGGCAGCATCAGCGGCACGGCTCTTGTCTGCTTTCTCGCCCGCTCCCTGCAAACCTTTCTCTTTCCCCTGCCTGAAGAAGGTTATCACTGCAGCTTCAGCCCCTTGCAGCTTCTAAGTCCAAGACTATGGATTTGCCCTGTGGCTATCAACATGGCCACTAAATGTTATTGCTTTGCTGTATCAATGCAGAACAGCAAAGATTAGGCCCTTATTGTAGTTATGCATTAATTTGCCTGAAACATTGTTTCTTCCCCCAAATCCTATTTCCACTAGCATATGCCATGCCAGCAACAAATTAAATAAAAATGGACATTGTTTAACACTTCCATCAACGGTTTCTGAAAAAAAGCCTTATTGTCAGAAGGCAAGCGCTTTGCTCATGTGATAGTGAATGAATTTGCCTACATTTCCTGTATTTTTGGTAATTTACATATACAGGTAGTTGCCTGAACTTTGGAAAACCTATGGGGTTGTTCTGCAATACAAAGCATTTGTCATTAATATGGCTGGGTATTGCCAGAGCTGGTCTTAGACCAAATGGTTCCCAAGGCAAGAATGCTCTTTGGTGCCCCCACCACTATTTTTGGTTTTATTTTAGATATGCTTTTATGCCTTAACACGATCATTGCAAAAATTAATTTGTAAACACATTTTTTCTGTTTTTATCTAAACATCATTGTGACTTTTGGGACGGAAGAACACTTGAGTACACTCATAAGCAGCAAACATTCTGTGCGCTGAATATGCCACTAGCAAAGTGTTCCAGGAGCTGCCACCAATTTGCCGCTGTCTGTTGCCTTATGATTCGGCTGCCTGAAACGTATTAGTCACCCATGAAAAGAAATTGTTTATCGCATAGGCACCTTGTCTAAGTGTGCATTGTTAAGCACCTCTTGCAAAGTGTTAGCACTTTTTCCCGCACTTTTTCACCTCCACATGCATGAGACTTAACAGACTTTCTTGGTCCCTTGGAGGACTACCGCTTGCGAAAGAATATATTCATGCTGGTGGTACTTTGGAAGTATATAAACACAAAGATGACTTGGTATACTTTCTGGTAGTTTTATTTTATTTCTGCAATAAAACACGATTAAATAAATATGTATATTATCCCCTCTACCCTGCTACTGGACTGGCTGAGGTATGTAAAAGCAATGAAAGTAACAGCATTAATTTCTTGAATGATGAAATGTGTTTTGAATCTTCTGCTTTGTTTGCTTTAGGTTCACTCTGGTGGGATAGGAGTGTAAAATCTTGAGGGTGTGGTGGTTGCTCCCTGGAGAAGTGATGATGGTTGGTTCTGCTGATATGTCACGCTGTCTCCTTGTTCGACATATTGCTACAGCCATGCTGAATATATCTTAAGATCTCTTTGCGGTTATCCAAGATAGTATCAAAGCTTTCTTGCAACCTGTTCTGCTGATCCCTCACCCTCTGCTGCAAGCTTCTGATCCACCTCAGTAGGGCCAGACGGCGATACATGGTGAGTTGTGCATGATGTTTTTCTTTTTCCTTCTCTTTTAGCTTCTCTTTGTCCTGTAAGCTTTGGAATGCTTCTGTCAACGTAAGAGAAAGTGATTCAGAATCTGATGAGGACTCAACCTCAGATTCTTCTGTTTCGGGATCTTCTTGTAGGATAGCCTTAGGTACTGGGACGCTTGCTTCTTCCCATATGTTGCCAGATACACTATCTGGACTATCAATGCTGAGGGAGCTGCTAGCATATCCGTTATCTTCTAATGGTGAAGCTGGCCAATCAGCACTTTCTTTGATGGCATCTTTAGCTGGGGTATCCCCTTCGAGCTCCATAATCTCTGCCCCCTCTGGTGGGCTTCTCACTTCTTCTTCTGAGGATGATAAACTTATACCTTCCGACCTAACCACCTTCAATTGCCCAATCGACTTATTTTTCAAATGACTTCTGTTATCTTCCAAAGAAGATCTTTCTTCATCTGTCTTTATTTTACTTTCTTCTTCCTCTTTCTTCTCCTGCCTCCAGTTTTCATTTTTGTCATAAACTTCTTCCAGAATGTTGAAATTTGTATCCTGTTTCCTTTCTTTATCGCTGGGGAATGGTAGGCTTCCCAAAGATTTTGTGTCATGAAAAGGTGACTGATGAGGGGTGGCCTCAGGTTTCTGAATAGCAAACATGTTCTTCAGCACTATTTGTTTCCTTGGAGAGAAAAAATTGTAAATATGTTAGTTTTCAGTAACATAATACAAATGCTAAACATTTCCGATTAACAAAATTACTGATTTAACCTCAGTGAATGATCTCTTATAGTCAGTGTCAACACTAAAGAAAAATAGTAGTCCCCCACAATGGCTTTTCCTATCTGTAATTTGGAGGCTGCATGCACCATGTGCTTGTGCAGTGCAGCATTTGTCTTTCACATGACACTTTCAAGCCTTTAATGTGAAAGTCACATGAAAAAATAAAATACAGAAATAGCAGCCCTGCTTTGGCTAACAAGAGGAACCATTGTCTCATTCAGAGACACTAGGGTCATTGACACCCCAACTCCAATAGATGACTAATCTTATTACAAGAGGATCTCTGTTAACAAATAAAATGTTCCACCCCAAACCCCAGCATTTTATAGAAGCAGCAGATCAGCATATAGGTCACATGCTTACATATGTAATATTTGTCTTCTTTAAAATATAAATGTTAATAGTACATACCCATTCTAATAACTGTATATCTTACCTGACGCAAGTTGTAAGACTCAGTTTTACCTTTAACTTGATTTTACATTTAGAATAGCCTGTGTCCCAAGATTTATTGTAACTTGAGATTAATACCTAGAAAAAAACTTGTTATAAAAATGTGATTTGTATAGGGGGGAAAAAGTGCTTCTTAATGGTCTGGAAAATGCTTGAATATATAAATATAAGACCAAGACCTCATGATCTTGCAGCTCCTCCTTTTGTAATATTTTTCTATTTAGATAAGACAGTGTAGAATTGTCCATTGTGCCAACCCCACCTTCCACACAGACAGACATAGAACGTGATGGCAGATAAAAACCATTTGCCCCATCTAGTCTACTGCCTGATGTAAGGACTCAAGCATTGGTCTTGTCTTAGTTTTAGGATAGCCCATTGCCTATCCCATGCGTGTTTAAATTCCTCTATTAGCCTCTACCAGTTCTGCTTTGGAGGCTGTTCCACTCATCCACCACCCTTGCCTGTGACCCTATAGTTTTAGGTGATGACCTCCTTTGATATAAACTGTACTTGGACACACACATTGGAGCCAGACAATACCTATTATTGCTGCTGCAATTACTATTTATATTAACAAAATGTATATTTTAGTAATATATATTTGTGTGGTGTACGTGGCCAATAAAACAACAGGACAGGGCATATGCAGTATATTCAGTCACAAAGAACTAAATGTTACTTGTGTTACTAGCACAGGCTGTTGGTAGAGGAACAAGATTTGTGTTGCCAAGAACATCCATATATATTTATGTATGTCCATAGACTAGAACAAGGTATATAACTAAAATCTGAATATATATTTGTTCCACGCGCACACAAATATGCTATTGTAATAAATTCAGTTTTGTATTGAAAGGTGGAGATCAGTCTGTGTGTGCAGATGGAAGAGGGGGTGGGGGATTGGCTTTAGCCGACTCTTCCTTCCTGCGTTGAATGAAATGGTGCTGAAAGAACAGCGACTGCTAGACAAGTCTCTCTACCGTATATCACACCGAACGCGCAGTGTCATTGTGCTGCTTTGTGAACAGGAGTTAGTATCAGCAGCAGGAAATGGGATCACATCTTAGAGCTCACCTAGAATATCGCCTGCTCAGTGGGAGACATGTTCAGACGTACAGAGATACTCTGGAGAGAAGATAAATATTAATATGAAAGATTAACAACCTCAGAACGTAATGAGATCCTTAACTGCATCACATTAAAGCAGGGGGTTAAACAGTGACATGCTGAGCACTACATTAACACACTCTCTTTTTATATGAAATTAACAGATTTAGAAAATACACTAAAAAAATGTGTAAGTGAAATGGCATGATTATTCTAATGATTATTGATAAACATGCATCCTAGATAACAAGTTAAAAACAATGTTAAAAGGGTTAGCATAACTGAATGATATGTGTTGAAGAGCTACAGTGCCTTGCAAAAGTAATAACCCCCTAGGCATTTTTCCTATTTGGTTGCATTAAAACATACAATTAAAATTGATTTTTTTTTTATATCATGTAATGGACATACACAAAAGAACGGAAAAGTGGTGTGTGTGTGTTTGTATTTAACCCCTTTGCTATGATAAGATCCTAAATAAATAAGATAAGGTGCAACCAATTACCTTCAGGAGTCACATAATTAGTTAAATAAAGTCTACCTGTGTGAAATCTAAGTGTCACATGATCTGTCACATGATCTCACTAGATATATATATATATATACACCTGTTATGAAAGGCCCCAGAGCCTGCAATCCCACTGAGCGAGGGGCAGCGCCAAGTAAGCGGCACCATGAAGACCAAGGAGCTCTCCAAACAGGTCAGGGACAAAGTTGTGGAGAAGGATAGAACAAGATTGTGTTATAAAAAATATCCAAAACTTTGAACATCATTGGAGCTTTCAAGGAAAATGCTATGTCTGGCGCAAACCCAACACCTCATCACCCCAAGAACACATCCGGATGTTTTTCATTGTCAAGGAAACTAGTTAGGATTGAAGAAATGATGGACGGCTCTAAATACAGGGAAATTCTTGAGGGAAACCTGTTTGGTTCTTCCAGAGATTTGAGACTGGGACTGAGGTTCTCCTTCCAGCAGGACAATGCCCCTAAGCATACTGCCAAAACAACACTCGAGTGATTTAAGGGGAAACATTTAAATGTCTTGGAATGGCTGAGACCTCAATCTAATTGAAAATCTGTGGTATGATTAAAGATTGCTGTACACCAGCGGAACCCATACAACGTAAAGGAGCTGGAACAGTGTTTCCTTGAAGAATGGGCGAAAATCCCAGTGGCTAGACGTGCCAAGCTTATAGAGACGTACCCCAACAGACCTGCAAAAGGTGGCTCTACAAAGTATTGCCTTTGAAGGGTGAATAGTTATTCTCTTTTTTTGTCTTATTTCTTGTTTGTTTCACAGTAAAAAAAATATTTTGTATTTTCAAAGTAGTAGGCATATTGTGTAAATCAAATGATACAAACCCCCAACAAATCTATTTTAATTCTAGGTTGTAATGCAACAAAATAGGGAAAATGGCAGGGGAGGGAGGGGGGTGAATACTTTTGCAAGGCACTGTATGCAATCTGCATATTAAGCAGATATATATATATATATATATAAAATGTGCTCAATTACTAGGTAATATATTCCAGAATGGTTTATTTTCTGTTGTAATTTAAAATAGTCTACTTAATACAACCAGGATAAAACCTGTTTATAACACATTTTAAGTGGCCATAAATAAGTGTGAAAACAGGTCACATGGATTTTTTTCCTGATCGCAGTACAACTTTCTTCTATTGACTGATCTCACACAATACTGTATATTTTTATCGAAAATCAAGGTGAACTGTTTCCTACCATCTTTTAGACATGGTAGGCTCAAATGTACTTTAATATTTACATTTCAGCCATAACCTACAGTAGCCTAATTAAAATGTACTGTGACTTCTCTGTTTTAAGTAATGTGAACTCCAGTCCATAGCAGATATGTAATAAATTATTATTATTATTATTATTTAGAGTGTATATGTCTGGCATTCTAGCTTTTGGCTAAATGAACATCATAGTTCCACAGCAGCTTGATTACATGTTCAGCTTTCTACCTACATTGGAAAGTTGAAACCAAATACCGCATGTTACTTTTGAGCGTCTAGCTTATAGTTTTAACTAGGAATAATGTAAACAACGCTGTGATCACACATTTGAAAAATTACCAACACTCAGATAAGATTCCCCATTGCCGCTTATGTGCTATATGGGTGTTGGAAGGCAATGCATCGCTCACCACTAAAAACACTGAAATGAAATTAGCAAAGATGTGTACTGTTTACCTATTCCAGGGGTAACGAGGAGACGCTAATATATATTTTTTTATTTGATAATCATTAATAAGAAACATTATTACAAGAAAACCATTGTTAAAATAAAACAAAAAGCTCAATCGCTTTGATAGATTATGCCCCTTTAATGGGAGGTAGAAGTTTAAGCGATTTATTGTTCTAATATGGACCAAATTAATACTATTAAGAGGTTAAATCCTCTATCCCCTCCCCCACACACACTGCAGTTTTCCTGTGCATCATTAACGCTTATTGAATAAGAGGACGCAGAGTATTATAGGGCTCCCTGCATAACAAAACACAATGTAACACTGCGTCGCATAATCTGCAATGTAAACAGAAGACATGTCACGATGTCCTCCTCATCACCTCCCTTCCACTCAACATCAGGACGTGCCAGCAGTTTCTATTAACAGAGATCAGGGACAGACCTACCTACAATATGTGACAGTGGGGTTGGAATATCCACCTCGTCTCTGTATCCAGGCTGTTCCTCCTGCTGCAGCCAAGGGAACGGAAATATTTTCCTCAGCTACAGCAGGAAAACGTCAGTGGTTACACACTTCCTATGGGCTAGATCAAGTAGACCGGTGCACGGGCTTAATGCAGCACTGAGCACTCGCATCCATCCATCTTCATCATTATATACAAGAGATACTTCTATTGATGTGTGTGCAGGACGAGAAACATTCTCATTTCTGTACAAGTGAATCTATATGATTCTCGTGATCATCTGATCATAAAATCTATAAAGATCTATAAATGCAGCTGTAATGTCAGCTCAGTATGTCTCTGGGTTTTCTCCCTGGTTTTCTCTTTTTTTTACAATGCGAATGCTCGTTTTGTATGTTTTTGTGTGAGGACAGATTAGTAGATTTTGCAGATTAGCTGCAAAACGAATAACCCATAGAAAAGCGCCTCCCATAAACTGTACAAAAATATAGATAAAAAACAGTGATACAGACGTAAAAAAAAACCCTCTAGCCAAATCAGTAAGGGGAGAATGCTTCTACGTACTTACTCCTGGTATTACATATTGTCTTAAGATCAGTGGCGTATTCAGGCCTAGGCTGACTAGCAGTGGCGGAACTACCGGGGTCGCTGGGGCCGCGACTGCTTGGCACCTCTTGGGCCCCCCTGACTGGCAGAACTCCAGGACTCCTCTGCTCACCACCGCTGCTGCCGCCGCCTGCCTCAGCGCTGCCCTGACTGCAGTGGTGGGAGTGTGAGGTGTCTCGGGTGCCGGCGCTTCACTCTGAGCACCGGCATATGACGTCATATGCCGGCGCTCAGCAATGAAGCCGTGCGCAGCAAGACAGAGGCCTCACGCCCCGCCACAGGACTGCACGGTAAGTGACCTACAAGGGGGGTAGGGAGGGAGAGGGTAGATCATGAGAAGGTGAGGTAGGGAGGGGGAGGGTAGATCGTGAGAAGGAAGGTAGGGAGGGAGAGGGTAGATAGTGAGAAGGGGTAGATGGGGGCCCTTAACGGATTCTCGCACCGGGGCCCTGAGGTTTCTAGTTACACCCGTGCTGACTAGCCATAGGACAGCAGATCTAGGGGCTTGGCAGTCCCTCTGATGCATAACAAGGATTCCAAATTTGCACATTAACATTATGGGGAACAGCCTTGATCGTTACGTCCAGCCTTAAAATGTGGAGTGCAAGGATATGACATCATATCCTGGCAATCAAGAGTATGGATGACTATGCTGAGAGGGAGGCTGGTGGTGGTGTTGTAGCTTAGGTCTGGGGCAGCGCTTAAGATTAAAAGGCTCCTGCATAAGATACATCATGGGTCTCCACCCCAGCCCTTGGGGCCACAGATATGCTAGAATTTAGTTTTTTTCTTTAATAGTACTAGTCATGTAACCATAGTACATAAACCTATGATTAGATTAAAATAAAAAAAACATCCATCCTAGTAGACAATTGGCAACATTCTACAGGAATTCTTTTCCCCCTTGCAGACCACCGCACTCTACCCTGTCTAACAGGCAATGTCATACACAGGGCCCCACTGGATTCGATACTGCATCTAACATAGTTTTTAAAAAAAATCCAGCACTACCAAATAAGATGGTAAAGGAACCGTCTAGAATTCCCAAAGATTCTATGCAAGCCATTGGAAGATGAAGAACAGAGAAAGTGATATCATATTACACCACTATATCGTAATGTATGTTAGATTTGTGTGCCCCCCCCCCTTGATTCTTTCTGCATGGAGCCCTTACACATCATCAGTGTAAGTGTTATCTGGAATTACCTTTATGAATATAAAGGTGAATATAAGTGAATATACTATGTGCATTAAAAAAACAGGATTAACAAATTGCCAGCCCCTTTTGTCATGTATGGATTAACAAAATGTGATCACTTGAGTGACAATACTAAAATAAACCAGCTGTATTCTTTAAATAATGCAGGCGTTTGTAAGAGGTGATTCGTAGTAGGTTTGCAATGGGAATATATAGATATATAGATATAGATATAGAAAATGTGTATCACTACGATATTGTTTGTTGAATTGGTGCAACTCTTACAAGTAGCTTTCTTTGGTAATTAGGGAATATTTCTGCTGTGGCATCGGACAGTGTGTAATAGAGCCCGTTAGTTACAGTCAATTCAATTAAAAACAGCTATGAAGCAACAAATAAAAGTTTTTTTGTGCATTTCGAGTAACTTAGTGTAAAAGTACAGGCTTTTCTTAGAAGCGTATACAGGAAGCAGCACAAATCTGTAAAGAAAACATTATTCAGTAATTTAATTTACTTTAACATTTATGTGGAGCCTGTTTGTTTTACGTACATTTAGACTTGTGCTTAGAATTAAAAAGGTTAATACTGTTTTTCTTGATGCATCTTGAAGATGTCTTGAAGTACCATTGTGTGGGCAATCTCGGTGTACTGCTTGGGCTTTACCAAGACATTTTACCTGACTTTCTAGAACTGAGTAAGGCTTTTAGAAGTAAAATAATGTATTTTTATCTAGATTGTTTTATTTATAAATACATATTCCAGTTTTTATATACATGTTATTTCAACATTTTTAATTAGAGTTTCTACAAAACAGGGACTTCTGAGGAAAAGAGAGATTTGGATCCAATAGAGGCAGTGTATATCCAAGGAACGGACTTTTAGGAAGCCTACGTTTTGTTTTTTGTTTTTTTTTGTAAGGGGGTGGACATACAAGTCCTACTTTGGAGTGCCCAATGTGGGGCATTGTGTTAAGTGGATAAGGCAGGCGTGTTGCAACACTAGACTAAATTCTGTGGCCCAGCCTTTTCAAGTTATGCCCATCGAGAACATCTTTGTCGCACTTTGGGAAAGTCTCCGCTGCTACTAATTTTGGGGACATGTCTGGGACAGAAGAACATCCTCACATGTTCACAATTAACAAGCTTTGACCAAAGTCAGGAAAAGGGGGTGGTTCAGTGGGGGATGAGAGGTGAGGGGGCAGAGGGCCAGCTATTGTTTATTTTAATTTCTTTGGATCTCCTTCAGAGATGTGTTTCCTCTCCGTGTGCTTTTATTAATGTCAGATGTAAAGTTCAAAGGAAATCCAACATTATTCTCTCTGAATGTATTTTATAATTAAAGATGTTCTAAGCGGTATCCACAGTCATGTAAGAAGCATTCACTGTACATATGTTTATTAGAGTAATGCTGTCTTTATATATAGAATTCATATATCTAAATTGGTTCATTTTATTTTAAACTATCTTTTAAAAGGCCGTACGCTTTCTTCTAAAAAAAAAACTTTTTGTGGTTATTATACTGATTGTATACTTTTGGATTATAACTGTTTACTAACTTTTTAATAATAAAAACAGGCCATTTTGGGACATATTGGACAGTTTTTTCCATTTTGTAGCACACTTGCATCATGAGATTGAGGGGGTTATGTACATATGTTAGAGAAAATACCCACAATAGAAATTTACATCTGTGGATAGTGACCCTTCTACTCTTGATTAAGTAGACAACTATCAATGTGGTATAAAAATGCGAGGGACCCCAGCAGGAAGCTCCATTTTATGTGGACCCGGCCCATGTGGGAAAACTTGGGTCTACAGCTGATTACCAGGCCTCTGCATAGATGGTTATTCCGTGGCATTTAGTCAACCACTTGCAATGCAGGTCCAACGTGCCACCATCCGAATCCGAGGCTAGCCCATTTACTGAACACCTCCTGCTTCCTATATGGGGAGAGCCCGGGTGGGGTGCTGATATCTGTGAACTAATCGTAAAGTTTAGCTTGTTGATTCCCATGAGTTGTGCCCCTCTTAAAGAAGGACAGTATGCTAACCCCTCTGCCCATCTTCCCCTTGATTGTCCCATATTTTCCAGGAGTTACGTTTGGTAGGAATAAAGGTATCAAGGTGTTCTTTAGCCCACAAAGTCACAATGTATATGTATATAAACCGGAAATAAATGGCATTATTCTTAAATGACCTAAACCTATCCTCACATCCAACGTGTCCCTCATTGTCCTTTTGAAACGTTGGAGGATTTGATCAAACCATATACCTGCAGGGGGTTATGGAAAGGGTATGATGTCAGCAGATTCCAGATTTGTTTCACAGCACAGTAAACCCTTTCCATTCCACAGCTGTGAGCAACGCACAGTTCAAAGCAATGTGTTTCTCATATCTATCGGGCATTCAAAGGTTTAACTTTTTTTAAAAAAAAATAATGTTGTTGTTAGCTAATTAAAAAGAATGTAATTTGCAGCCAGGAGGAGTAATTTTGTGTGACTTTAGTGCCCAAAGGGGTTAATAGTATAATGAAGGGCGAGGGAGAAAATGGTTTTTTAAGATGTAACCATTTTAAGTTACACATAAACTCTCATGTATCACCAAAGATTACACTGTGAAGCAGTATACAATTTTAATGCCTCTTAGTTATTTTGTTTTATTGTTGTCATATTTTTCACTTCATTATTTTTATTTAGGTTTTGTACATACAACAAAGACAAACTTTCGTTATTGCTTTTGTGCATGACATTTGATTTGGTTAATAAACTATATGCGTGAATTGACCCTCTAAGTGATAGCGTCAATCCATCTATCCTATAACCCATTAACCACCGTATGTCCATGCTGCTGTGTACAGGTTTGGGTTAATATAGGGACCATTGAATATTTTTGCTTCTCAGAATTTAAATGTGATGTTGCGCATGGATTATATGCTAAAAAAAAAAAGGTGCACACGTAAATGTTAGAATAATACCTGTCACGTTGGTGTTTTTTACTTGAGGCTGTGTCATTAATCAAATGTGTTTATGTCACAGGTGTGATTGAAAGTTCTAGAAAATCATTCTTTAAACATGCAAAAGCAATAGTAAAATTAGCTTAATGATGGTGATGTGTATATCTATATATACACACACACACAAATATATATACATATATATATATATATATATATATATATATATACACATACAAAAGATATGGTATGTAATGCACTCACTTGATTGGAAGCAGTTGTAATATGCCCGGGTACTAACAATCCAAAAAAGTATATACGGCATGCAAAGTTGATGCACTCAGTGGGTCTTCTTTTTATAAAGATTATTGGCTTAGTAAGGGTCCAGCGTTCTTGAGAAAGGCTCAAGAACGCTGGAAAGGCTTGAGAATATATATATATATTGCACCCTTTTCCTTGAAGAGAAGAACGTATTCAAACGTCTGAGACTGTTAGTATGCATATACTAATACGCACACAGTTGTTCTTCAAGAAGAATCACATTAATAAACAAAACAAGGAAACAATTTTGCATTGAGAGTATTCATTTAACAGAAAATGATTTTGCAAGAAACTAGGAAGTCTAGCATGTCTTGAACAACTCAATAACTTAACCCGTAAAGTATCCCATCTTAATAGACATGTGCAGCTTCTTTGCTAATATATTCCAGACTGAAAGGCAGATTAGGAAATTGCAGGGGAAATTGAAAAGAAAGGAAGCTGGTGGGAACCAGGAATTCAGGAGGAAGCACTTACCGCGTTTCAGAAGTAACTCTTTAACTGCCAGAGCGTACATATATATATATTATATATATATATATAGATAGATATATTCCTTTCTGTGCTTGGCATTGAAGTCATAAGACATGTAAGACATGTTTCCCTACCATTTATCCCCTTAAAATGACAAAGAAAGTACATGCAACTAGAGAAAGCAAAGGCAATCACAGTAAAAGAACGCAAGTACATTTAGGATGTCCCTAAAGCTACCTTAAAAAATCAGGTATAAATGATAGAATAAACATTAATATCTTAGAGCTTCTTGATCCAAAGAGAAGAGACTTGATGGGCCAGTTAGTTCTTTTATGCCTTTGCTATTTGCATATCTATACAAAAATACCAAATTATCCAATATAAAATGTAATGTAATTTTAGGGCAACTAATTTAATTCTAGGTACATTGATGAGTACTATTTGGGAGAATTTTGGAGTGAATTAGTCAGAAATAAAAGTGAAGTTAGGACAATGATTCAATTAAATAATACAATAATATACTCGTTTATTTAATAACTATATACTAAAACATAAGTAGATAACTAGGTACAGTACTTATACTGTAAACTATTTGGGACAGGGACCTCCTTTTCTAATGTATTTATGCCTATTGTACCCGGTAATTATAGGCCTAGGGTCACTGCTCTAGCCCTTTAGACGTAAAATGCTAAAGGGGTCCTTCTCGGCCTCTGCCAGTTGTCAACATTCAAATATTTCAAACAATTTTTTTTTACACAAACTCGAAGACGAACTCGAAGACGAACACGAAGACTTGGCCAGCGCCCAAGTCTAATATATAGTATAACATTTAATAAGTGTTTTGTTATAAATTATCTAAATAAATAACACAAGGAAAAGAATAAATTGATAAACAAATAAATAACATAAGGAAAAATACCCCAAAAACTCAAAAGTCAGTCCTGCATAGATGAAATGCATAATACATGACCTCTTGATTAGGATACAGTCGTTTAGGCAGTGAGCTATCAACTCATTTGAAGAAGCAACAGATGTTACTTGCTTGTACCAATACCCATGCAGAATATAGATAGAGAGCTTCCTATGGTACACCCAATTTAGTTTTTTGGTTTTCTGTTTATTACTTTTGTTATTTATTCTGCCGATTTTTAACAAATTTGTTAAAAGGTATGTTAGATGCTTTCAAAAGTATTGTGGTTTCTTTATAAAAACTTTTTTTAGTTCTTTTGCAAAATATATTGTGCTGCATGTTAGCCATTTGTGTGTGTTCTAGCTATGTTACCTTAGCCCAGTCTACTAGACAAAGACTCTGACTCTAACTAAATCATGTAGAGAAACGGATTTCCATGGGCAAGCAGAACTGTTTTATGGTAAACTACTATATAAATCTCTGTATTTTATACTCAAGGTAATCTGCTATAATGGCATTACATTGTACACTGGTAACTTTCAAGTATTTATGATCCGGTACAAAACTACACTATCTTAACCTGCCCTATTGTTGAGCAGTATGGAGTAAGATACAGTAACAACCAGTTCACAACTCTGGCAGCGGAACAGTTAATGTTAAACTCATTGATGGTTTATGGTGTTCCAGCAATATTGTCCAGGAGGGGTTTAACCCCTTCCTCTGTTAACTTCATCACCAAAGAAAAACCTTTCTTGTTGACATGCAAACAGAGAGATAGATTATGCCTTACCATGAACCTCACGGTCTTCCCTCGGATGCTCACATGATCTCCCTGTGATTGAGTCTAAAAAAACTGTAAATTCCACCCTTAAGGGCAGAGATTCCAGACCCTCTTTCACATCCACCAAAAACTGGGATCGTTTGCGGTGATTGCTCAGCTTATTACATCTTGTTTTCTGCATAAAGATCATAACTAAATATACAGCATCTCACAAAAGTGAGTATACCCCTCACATTTTTGTAAATATTTTATTATATCTTTTCATGTGACAACACTGAAGAAATGACACTATGCTGCAATGTAAAGTAGTGAGTGTACACAATGTGTACTCACATTTGTGAGATACTGTATATGTAACCGATGTATAGTTGCAATATAATATATAGTTACACATGTTGATAAGCTCATTGGGACAGGGTTGTACAATTTACATACATATGCTATGCTTAGTTTGTAGTGCATCCAGAGCCGGCCTTAAGTGTTCTGGCGCCCTGTGCGGACTGCTCCTCTGGCGCCTTCCCTTTTGTACTTGCAGGAAAAATCTGCTTTGCACAAAAATAAATGAGCAATACAAAAAACCAACAATTTGTGCATGCCTAGTAGTAAATTATCACAGTCACTGGAATATTTATGGTTCCCTTTTGTACTTGCAGGAATGAGAAACGGTGCACCTGCTTTCCCTTACACATGTGGTCTATGTGAGAAATGGAGCTATGGAATATGATGTCATATCAGCGCACCACTTCACTCAGTGACATAGCAACCCTCAAGAGCGAGAGACAGAGCAGTAAGAAGTGGAACTGCTGGGCCTTCCTACATTTGGGGCCTAGGGTGCTAGTGCTTAGTTATAGGTGTCACCTATCCATCTCATCCACTAGCTCCCTGTTACTCAGCACCCAGTAGGAACAGACTTAAGTGGGCATTTTTTCTGTATATTGCTTGTGCAGATAATTCCCAAAACCTCGTATACCAGTTTCAGTTTGTACCTATGAACAGTTCTGGATCTCTTGCTTCCAGATTTTCACAACTAGGAACCCCATCAATTTGATACAACTTTTAAAGATGTCTTTGATCATGTGGAGCTCTAAATATTCTAGAGGAAGGTATGTCTTTCACGGTATGAAACAGAAGGCTTCTTTCAGTTGCAAGAATTTGGCAGGGAGAGGTTAAAGTTAGAGCCGGACAGAGCCATGGACTTACCCTACTATCATGCATTGAAGCAAAACACCGGACGCTAATGGCCTATCCTGATGCACAGATTAAATGAAGAAGAAGCCGGTGTAATTGTTTCTGATTAGCAAACAAAAATCATTATATCCATAATGCTTAAAGATGTAACAGTTTCCCTTTAATTGTTTAAATAAATGGTCTGTAGCAAATCAGCCAGTTACTGTGTCAGTAGTGAGAACTGTAGGGCTAGAAGTCCCTGCTAAAGCTGATTGCTGGGGCTGCCTCCTACAGCAGAGATGTTTATTGGCAGTGAGCATTAGCTATAGACATTTCAAGAAAACAGTAGTCAAAACTACACAGCTAGTCCACTGACATAACCTTATAAAATAAAAGTATTCTGAACAGTTGGAACACCATATCTGCAAAGTCCATGTGAGCTATGTATGCATGCCTTGTACCAGAACTCAATAATCAGCCATGAGTCACTGTATTCACTCCAGTATAAATATCAGCTTACAGAAATTTAGAAAAAAATGTGCAAATCATAGGAGCTTTGGGCTATAAAAGTGTCATTGTCTACATTTTGGTTTTGAAAACCCTCACACACTACTGACTGACAAATGAAAGCACAAGCTATAGGTAGTCTTCATAAATGAATCTAGCAATGCCAAAAGTGGCGACGGCAATTGTTCTCCTTTACACAGGCTGTCTGCATTTCTGCAATTATAATAATAAACCAAACAGATGAAACGATTTTTTATTTTTTATTACATCACACTATTATTTTAGAGAACAAGAAGCTCTGGAGGTTAGCAATAATATTCTATGAGCAGGGTCACATGGTCCTTGCGCCTACGCAAGTGACCTCACTATGAGTGGAACCAGATTGTTGCTGTCTCTGCGCCTCTGGTCCAGGAACTCTGTTACATTTGGACTTTTGGGCTTTTTAGGGTTCCAGTCATCACTCTATAGTCACCTATAGATATTCAAATGTACGTCTTTCCCTCAGCTTTCTTTGCTTTCTCATGAATAATTCTTGTTCTGGGGCAATAACGTTGTGTCCAAGGAGTTAATGAGACCTTCACCACCCAACACACCTATGCACAGGCAGCCAGGCTTCATACAATTTAGCAGCTCCCATGCCATTGAGGGGAGGAGGCAGCCCTTTTAATGAGGTTTTTGCACGCATTATTTCCTTATAAATTAGCTGCTTGCTTGACGGCAGGTCAGTTTCTCACAGTCTCCAGATAGCTATTAGCTGGTAATTACCTTTCCTCTCCAGGTTACGTGGAAGGTTTATACCAGCTAAGGCCTGTTCCTTACACTACAGGAGAAAAAAGGTGAAGGGGAATGTGAGCTGCCAGGAGCAGGCCCTTTATATCACATTCTCACTCTTACTCGCTCCCCTTACTCGTTCCCTAAAACATTTCTATCTGTACTTCCATATGCTGTCACGCATTTTCCCTGCTAAATGTGATCTTGTACAGATCCCCGAGATGATTACAGCTTAGGTGCTACTCAGATATCTGCACAGGGCGCAGGTAGAGTGACAGCCATGTTATAGAAAACATATAGATTTCACTGCTGTACATCAGCACATGCAACATGAAGCCTCCCAATGTGTGAGAAGTATAACTGGGTATTTGATTCCATTTTCTGATGTGTTTACACATCACATATACTATAGGACAGCATGATTTGGTCACTCTAAGCACAAGTCCTCAGGACTATTAGAGTCTTGGAAAATGAAGCAATAAAATGCCTCTCAGTGCTGCTCTATGTGTGGCTTTCAGTGTGTGTGTGTGTGTGTGTATGTGCTACTGTTGCCAACCTTCCTGATTTGGGATGGCTGGAAACTTGGCAATGTCAATGCCATTCCATGGTGAAACAAGCATAAAAAATGTACATGGATAGAGCATGACCTTATATCAAAACTGTGCTCATGAATTGTGGATGGGAGCTCAGCATGATGCCAAATTAATAGAACAGCTAGATAGGTTGGCAACTATAGGTTTAGTGGCGTAAATTAGTAAACTGACACGCCACAATACAATTAGCTGTTGTTTCAGACTACAGACACAACTTTGGCTCGCCACTACCGTTCACTCACTGCTACACTGATAATATTTCAGAATAATTTGACATACGCATCTCCACATTGTGAGATCACATCAATTTTACATAAAAAGAGCCAACACATTGATGGCTCTATTGTTAGAAAAGCAACATTATACAGATGTTTCAACCTCGAACAGTGCTTTCCACACAAACTAAGATCAGAAGGTAGGAACTTGAATGCTGAGCGGGACAGCAAGTGCACTACAATCGAAAATTCACTTTAAGCCCTACCAAACATGGCCATAAAGTCCCACCGTTACAAGCCTTTTACACATTTGGGGATATCCTCCTATCTATATATATATATATATACAGTATATATATATAATATATCTATTATATATATATACAGTATATATATATAAATATATCTATTATATATATATATATACACATATATATATATAATAGTGATTTTTGCTCAGATATGTCAGATTTATCTGTGACACATCATATGATACACTGAAATCTGGCATCACAATTGCCAGTTGAAACATGTGTTATGTGCGACCCTCTCTACATTCTATGCTTCCCTGGAAATCAGAAGAACATAAGACCTCATTTTTAAAAAAAGTACAATTTTTATCAGAAACCAAAACATCGTATTTACTCAGCACTATTCCCCATATGTACAGTGAAATTACTATATAGTGTGTAGCCTGTAAATATAAATAGAATTATTTATAGCCCAAGAAGGCATACAGTTTAATTTTTTTCAAATATTAACCATTAAAAAAATATTAACTATTAAGTGATACCAAGTTTAGATAACCAATCATTTTCATATTGTTAACGTACCAGAGCTTAATAGTTAATTAAGTAAAAGTTGAGCTAACCAAAATGTATCACCTCGTTACTATAGTTTATAGAATAAAATAACTGTAAATCATATCAGAAATTAGAGGGGGAAAAATTTTGAGCTGTCGTGCAAAAGGAGCAAACTGTAAAATGGCAACTAAACCCTGCATACAGAACTGATGGTTTTAAAATGCAGAAAAGGTAAGAGTATATGTTGCTTCTTGTTTTATTTGTCTGAAACATCAAGTACTGAAGGAAAGGAAAGTAGCACAAAACAGTCAGAGAAAGTAATTCAAGTCCCCTTGAAATAAATGGACTTGTAACCATCAATCATGTATATAGGAGATTGTAAAGTGGAGGAAGGTAATGGGCAAGTGTTGCGAGTGCATGATTGATATGGCTCCTGTTGGCTGAAAGTGTTAAGCATTAACATATATATACTGGGATGAAGGTTAATTAAAAGCAATATCCCGAATTCAGTCTTTCTCCAACGACGAATGAGACAAAGAGACCTGTTTCAAATCCTAGAGGGACTATGGTAGTTCTTACGGGGCTTGGGATCTGGGGGCAGCTGGCACTGCATCTAATCCTTAGGCTTGCCGAAGAGGTGCTGGTGTCACCACTCATTCACACCCCCTGTAATCCAGCTTTTCAATGCTTAAACTGTTCTTTGGTCATTACAATGTAAATATAGCTTTTCATGGACTAAGGCCTTTTTTTTTTTTTTTTTTACAGGGGAGGGGGCTGCAAACATTTAGACCACTTAACCCCACTGACAAAAACTCCACTGAATTAGCCATTTACACACCGCTCGTGCGAAAAATCCCTTCTGCAAAAGGCTGTGGGTATATAAACAGCTACGCTTCGGAGGAGGTGAATGGGGTTTAAAGCCTGTCCGTGTGCCGCAGCTTCTTCCTGGCAATAGACGGAGCATTGATTGAAAACAGCTGCTTTGCTTTAATAAAACAATGATTTATTCATAGCGACTTGGGGAGCAAAGAAGAGAAAATGCATGGCTAAAGGATTTCTTTTATTTTATAGAGGGCCCTGCGCATCCGTAACCACACAGGCACTTTATTCACAGGAGAGGGGAGGAGGAGGGGTTAAGTCTGACTGCTTGGGTAAATATACATGTCAAACAGGTGCTGGGGACACCAAAGGAGTAGAAAAGGGGTCCGGGAGCGTGCAATCATTTTCGCCAAGTTGGTTTACTTTTCCAGTAGAGAAGCCATGATATTATTGTTGTTGTTATTCTTTTTTTTTTTTAATGCCAATGGTACGACAGAAATACAAAAAAAGCGAAATCACACATGCGTATAAGAAAAGTAACAGTTCTTAATAGAAAAAAAAAATGTAAATATATAAAGTATATAAATATACAGTGAGAGGTAGCTGATATAGTCTGAAACAGGAAAAGAGAGAGAGAGAGAGTGGTATTCAGCGCTTGAAATAGAAATGCCAGGTATCTGGTATAATGACACAACTTAAAAAGGTATAATGCATTGATGCTGCAGACCCAACACACTGACCACAAGTGCGTGAAAGAACAAAACAGAAAAATAAGGTGCGGCGCAAACTCTTTTGAGTCGCACTAACACATACTCATAATGCAGGGAAACTACTTATACGTGGTAGTCAGCAACATGTAGAACTTTCCAAAAATTGGCCAACGAGGCAACCCTACATGTACACAATTTGGTCAGCTTGTTAAGGAGACTCTAAGGTATGACAAAGACCTTCTAAGTACTAAATCTTTAGACCTTGATACACATCATTAGGTAATCCCTAAATTGTCAGGATTTTATGATGATCTTAGTGGAGACAACTGAGTTTAAAGACTGGGGCGATCACATAGTAGTAGATCACACACAGCTGGATTGTGTGGGCCTAGGAATGTACCCATTGGCCTTGAGTTTAGAGTACAAATGCAGAAACGTCCATGTATAGAGCCACTCATGGTCATTGCCTTATTTTGTTACCTCCGCTACACACAACACCAGGACACTGGGAATTTCCAAATAAAAGAATTTCTTAAGAACAGCATGAAGCTGAAAATAGTTGTATTCTGGGGAAGAAATGTGATAATTTACCTTCAAGATAGAAAATATAAACACATTTTTTAAAAATGTTGCCCTCTGTACATTAACACCTATAGGAATCAAACAGGTATAGTTCACACATTTCATCATACATCATTCATTACACACCTTTCCTCCTATTTATCTGCCTAAAAGTGTTAATAATGCTTATTTTCTTTCAGTTATGCTATTTTGTGTTTTTAGGTATATCTGCCTGTCCAGTATAGTGGTTCCTTTCAAATCAGCACATTTTTGCATGGAGAATTAATAGCAATTTGACTCTCAAATACTCTAAACCCATACAGTTATATAGTGAGTTCTAATATTTTAACTAATATTTATAGCTCATGTTATGCATGGATCTTTGTTCTTTATATATAGTATTTCTATAGTTATTATTATTATTAATTCATTATTAAGTATATACCCAATATTTATATAGTACGTATATTCATTGTGACTGTTCATTTTAAAAATCTAGAGAATCCCGGAACTCAGTATAACAAATTATAGAACAAATGATACATATACATAATGAATGTTATGCTAACCTATTATATTTTGTGTTTCTGGTCAATAACAGTTGTATAAAATGCAGCCGTGCTTCTTTCCTATTGTGTATCACATAGGACTAGTTAATGATATGTCTTTGGGGTTTCTCCATGTGCTTATATACCTGATGTCTTTGTTATAGTCCTACAGAAACCAGGCAAAGATGGGGAATAAGAAGTCCACGTTCCAAGCCAAATTTCCTACAAATTGGATCCATGATTCAAGCCAGAGGGCTCAGGGTGATGCTAATACTGACTCATGTCTGGTTTATTTTTACCAGACTCTTTAGAGGAGGCTTCAAAATTGTTAAATAGGTTTTTTTTGCTACAGTACAGGTATAGACGGAAATGCTCGTAATAGTTGAATCATCTTGTGGTCAGAGTGCTTTCATTACATTATATGTTTTACATTTATTGGTTAGTGTAATGTATTTCATTTGCTTGGTTAAATTTGTAGCTTAAGATATACAAACTCACATTGTTTGATTTGCTCATTGGTAGATGTACAATGAATGATGAAACCAATGAAGGGTATAGAAAAAAAATGTAAGTCTGAATAAAGCAGCTATATGCATCAAGGTTCACGTAGCTAAATGGCATTTCTCATATATCTTAACAATGCCGAGTAACAATTCTTCAAAATGCTTCTATACAGAAAGAAAGAATTGAGGGAGGAGATTGCGCCCAGCCTGGGCAGAGCGACACGGTGAGCTGAGGAATCAGACAGCGTTAGCAAGTAATGACCTACGACCCTCCGAGCAGCTGCCTCTCTTGCTCCTTGCTCTTTGGTTAAGTGAACCTTTTATTGATAGACTGGGAGCCTCTCAAAGTGCTATTGTCATCTAATAATACTATTGTGCTTCATAATGAAGGAGCATATTTACTCCACGATTTTATGTAGGGCAGGTCTAGCATACTCAATGGGCACAAGTAACTCTGCACAATCAGACTGTTTTCATTGAAAGAATAAAGCATAGGCACATCCAATAGAAATAATAAATGAACCGGAAGGCCGGTGGCGTTGTATGACCATAGTTATATGCAGTTGGCTGTTCTTGTAACATGTTATACGAAGGAATTCAGTACCTGTGCTACTTAGTGTTGTATCTCTCCATGATTATAGTATTGTGAGAACAGTCATTTCTTATTGCTGCGCTGTACCGAAAGGGACACACCTTTTGTTGAAGGGCTGCGTGTCTGTGGCCTTGCATTATTATGCGTCAACTATGTTGTAGGTCCTAAATTACTAACCTAATCTTTGGCCAATAAATACCACTAATATCTGAATTTCTAAAATAATATAGGACATATTCATGTAACGTATTATCAATACACAGAAAATTATCTCCTTGTCTTTCTTAAAATTAAAAAATTATGCAAAGCTATACTTTTATCCAAATAGAGACTGCGTATAATAAACAATCTCCATGGGGAAGTTACCATAGGGCATTTTATGCTTTGAATTTGCCCTTCTTTTTGTTTGTTCTTTTATTTCTTGGCATCCCTGGATTAGCACATTGCTGGTGTCCATGGCTCATAAAGATTTTAGTTTCATTCCTGAAATGTATGTACTCATTTACTCACTCTTAAATGAAACGCATTCGCATTTTTTAAGAATGTGGTAATATCTTTTATTTGGCCAACAAGAGTCACTTAAGCTTTGGGAACTTCAGAGGTCTCTTCTTCAGATGGAAGTCATATGCATAATAATATTGCATATCATAACACATTTTATTTATCATACTGCAATATTTACTTGCCATTGTTGGATCCTCACCTAAAAAGAAAGATACAAATACCTCTTTTTTAGGGTGTTTTAATTGCTTCTTCTTTGTTCGAGTGTTCGTATATTTATTTTTATTCTGCATGCCTATCCTAATAATAAATCTGCTAATAAATCTCAGCTCTGACTTAGTCCACTAGTGCTTTTTTATTATTTGCTTATTTATTTTCACTGTGTAGTTGATTTGTTAAGCAATGCGCTATGAGATGTACTTAGTGCTTTACAGTTCGCAAATAATAACAGGGGAGGTACAATTACTGCATTCATATAATAAGAAAAGAAGTTTACATGCATTTTGACCAGGATACAATAAGTATGAATACATTTGGAAAGGAGCCCTTATAGCTTACAGTTGAAGTATTATGTAAATAATCATCTTTGATCATTTCATTAAGTATAAAATGTTACCTTAGCTTTCCATGATCTTCCCCTTTCTTGCCCAGACTGGGCACCAGGCACACTGGGCAAATGGCACATACCTTTACTGGTAATGTGGCTAATACAGTCCTTTAGTGTATGGCTGGATATATGTGGCACGATGCTTCAGTGCTGGGGTGTACCGTGCAACCACGTATTGAGCCTTAAGGTACCAGGGCATCCCTAGTGCATTCCTGGATTGCACAATAACCCATTCACAAAAGGTGCTGTCAGAATTCATCGGCGTTTGATGCTGAACACCAGTTGTTTCAATGAAAGAAAAACATTGTCTTGCTGATGCCCTAAAAAAATATCCATTTTCTTTCTTATGTTTTAGAAGAATACTTTTATTCACCCAACTTACCAGATTTTCTGTTCATACACATTGTGATGTTTCAACTGTAGAACACTGTGGTACATTTACGCCTACTAAACATTCTGAATTCCTAGAAAAATGGAACAGCAGAGGGTGAGGAGAAGGACATAAGGATTTAGGTCCCAGAGAGGAACCGTTCTTCCTAAAGAAAAAGACTGGGGAAGATGTACATTTAAAATGAAAAAGAGAGACACTTTTTTTAGAAACAAAGCAATGTCATTTTGACATCTTATGACCTAGAAATATAGAATCTTGCTTGGTCTTCTCTAATATTCAGGATAACCAAATGATCTCTGTTATGCTCTTATGCCTACCAGTAACATATGGGCTAAAATGAATAAAAACTTCTATTATAATATAATATATATAAATATATTTACGTGAGGGTGTTTCTCTGTTATAGAACAAGAACTGAAAAAGAAAAAATATGCTTAAGTACAATGTGAAAAAAGACAGTTGTTGAAAAGCGACAGAGAATCAGGATGTGTTTCGAACACATGAAAACTGGTTTAATTTCTAACACATGGGCACATGATGTAGAGATGGCCACGGGCAAACCGACGAGGAGGACAATAACACAGACCCCACTGTGTCTCACTTGGAGGAACATGCGTGCATGAGACACATTCGCAACTTTTCAGACATGTGATTCCTGGACTGGGACAGTTCTCACACAAAGTGGGTATTAGAACATGGAATTCCACGAAACATTATTTCTTTCAGTGTGGGATTCCATCATAATCTACAAGTTATATAAAATGAGATCTAGTAAAGGCAAATGATTTAATGGAAATGTAATCACAAACTTCTTGTTAAATGACTTCATTAAGGCATATGGGGGGTATAACATTTTGCAGGGGGTGTTGTCAAACATGGGGTTCAAGAATCAGTTATATTTTTTAAAAAAACACAATATTTCTTATACTGAGATATTCCACTATGACATAATAAGACATTTTTACATAATAAATATTGTTTATAGGAACATGGAGAGTTTATGTTTATTTGGCGTTTTCAACATGGCAACAACAGCACGCCAACACCGGCAGGCATTTGGGGACAGGCCTTTCTTACAAAGGTAAATTATTTTTCACTATTTTACTGCAAATCATGCCTTTAATGTTGTCCTAAGAAAATATCCAGTGTTGGTGTACCTGGGGTCAAAGTTTCTGGCGGTGAAAAATCTGACTTTTTTTTTTGTAAAGCCTGACTTAAATGTACACTATTCTGAAGGGGAAAAAAAAGCATATCCTGATTAACAACAAAGTAACGTATCCCTAATTATCTTCCACTTTTTCTTACAACAGTTACCAGATTTCTGCGTTAACAATGCAACTATTTGCCCTAAAGCCTGTAGTCAGTGAGTGAGTGACAGGAGCTACCCCTAACAAGGAGGGCAGATCTGATTGACAGCTACTGTCTGCCAGACCCTTAGGCCCTCTCCTGACCACAGAGGTGAAGCTGCTCCAAAACAAAATGGCACACAGCAAATGTGTTGGATGACGGGGGCAGGTGGAGTGGGGCTTTGGGCATAATTTGACTTTGTATACCACCTCTCAAAAATCTTTATTACAGTTATGGGAAATCTGAAACAAGAATAACAATAATGCTGAAAATGGTCAATAGATCAAATAATCTCTGAGATGGACAGAAACCCATTGAATGCAAACATGATGGGTTGTGATGTATTGTCTTCACTGCCAAAATGGCAATGTGTTTCTCTGTGGTTCATCAATCACGTAATCAAATTGGTAATGACGTTTAACTCAGGTTTTCTGGGTCCCAATGTAACGAATAAACACCATGCTGTCTATGACAATGTGTAACCAGTTAAAATGATCAGATCTTTGTCTAATCGCTCCTTACTCTTTCTTCATCTCAAGTTTGGAAGCTTAAAATTATTTTCCCGGTGCGACACATTTCACTTCATGTTCTTTAAATATTCAGATAAGCTTTGCAACTCTCAGTTGTTCTCAATGTGGTGTTCTGTTAAAATAATATGAGTGGGTCCTTTATTTGATGAGGCTTAGCACGTGATAATCATAAGACCATCTTCCAGTCAATAGCTCAATCATCTAAAACCAAAGAAAATGGCAGCTCATATTTGAACTGTTAAAGCAGACGTCATTAGAACCCTGTCTCTGAATGACATCACTTCACTGGTTTTATTTAGTCTCATGGTAGAAATCTCATGACTCATTAGAACATGTAATATTAACCCATAAATTGCAGACACCACAGGGAACATTGTGTCACATTATTGATCTTTATAATTTGGGCCCAAATTCAAAGATTTCTATTTCCATACAAAGTACCAAAAAAGAGTTTCACAGCACAAATACGTCACAGTTTCATGGCAGATTCTTAGGGTCATTCATATGATATGTGAGCATCCCAACTGGTGCATATACCACTAGGATATGACAGTTGAAATCAGTGCCTAAATACAGATAAATGAATTCCCAATACCTTTACAACCTGATGTATAGTTCTTAAAAATAACCATAATTAGAACTTATTGGTTGCCACTATTAACAAGCCACTACAATATAAGATTTCTGATGGGCTATTAAAGGGTTAAGATTTGTGGTGCTTACTTCATTTAAAAGGTTCCCATGTATGGAGATTCCTACACCTAGTCTTTTCTGCACCTCACAAGTTTTTGCATATGTTGATTTTAATGTATAGTATATATGGGGATCATTTTTCCTTTTTTTTGTATCAGTACAAAGCTTACCGATTCATTCCATGTTATTATATTGTTCAATACATTATGGATAAAAATTACAGCTAGTTAAATTTTAAACCGTTCGCATATTTCTTGTTTCTGTTACACAGTTGTTCAAAATTGATGAGTAATGATCACATTTTATTTTATTTTTTTCAATTAAGGTAAGCACAGCCACAAGCCTACAAATGTTTAAGAATTCTAGGCTTGCACACATAGTTTGTGTTCATTCATGAGACTTGTAAGATGGTAAACTACTGCCACCTAGTGGTTACATCGTAGAGTAGCTTGTTAAACCTTGGATTATGGGCTTTTTAAAATTATTTTAAAGCAAATAAAATGCACTTTAGCTCATATGGTTGGAGACATGACGATAAGAAGAAAGATATGTCACTTTTAGATTCCTTATCGACTGTTACATGCTATAGGCTATACATAGCTTTCAGCATAGCACACAATTGGAGTTTCATGAACCAGTATCAAGAAACTTGTACTTCAAACAAATCCAACTATGTGCTATCATGGGTTACTAGACAAGGGGAGCTAGGAGGGCATTTATAGGAGTGATTGCAAGTGAAGATTAGTAACCACTACTTTATACATTATTTGAAATTCCAGAAATACCAACATGGTTATTTAGAGTAACAAGGGCTTTAAGTGACATTTACACCCTGACTGGACCCTTTCTATGCTCATTTATGGGATTTTTTTATGGGGTATTGTGCTTCCAATTAGACTCTATAGTCCATATTGTGTGTATTGTTTACAAAATGTGTTATAGGCTGCTTTAATACTGGGTGTCTTTGGTGTTCTTCCCCCCAGGCTGAATTTTGTCAGCCCTTCCCTGTCTGATGTGGACACAGAAACCTACAGAATCTGTGGCTAGCTGTCATTTTCAAATGTACCTACATAGTTTCCACTGTCAGCTGTTTCTATCATGCAGCAGATGAGATCTCACATGATGAGATCTCACATGATTGTGCAGGTAGAACTCCAACATAAAGGTATTTTACGTTTATTGGCTACAATCACTTTTTGGATCCCTCTAAGCATACTGAAGTCTGAATCTGTATATTATTTCACCTTATAGACATAGAGTGGCAGCCCTCCAGCTGTCATTGTATTTGTCAGAAGCCTTTGCCAACCAAAATCACATAAGGGGGTAGCTAAAAGATTATATAAATATAATAATATAATATTATTACCTTTTATTATATAGCACCAACAATTAACCACAGTGCTTCATAAAATACATATATTCAGGGGGTGTTGCAAAACTAGGACCGACAGACTGATACTTTAGGTAAAGAAGGCCCTGCTCTTTAACTTACAATCGAGAAGGTTTATAAGAGACTTAAAATTCTACTTGGCAGTTAAAGAAATAATATTGAATTCTAAAAAAAATAACATTTTATAAAATTATATTCTAGAACTTTTGGGTACTATCTTTAGAAATAATCTGACCTGCAAATATTCATTTTGTTAATGTAGAGCAATACTGGCTCTACATTAGTCTATCTGAAATATGATTGGCAAATAGGCAAATAGTCTATCTGAAATATGATTGATTAATAACAGGAACCTTATAAGATAACGACCCCTTGTCTACTGTGATTTGTAGATTGCTAGGCATCCAGATATGCTTTTTTGTGTGTTTGATTACAGCTTTATTTTTTTCCTTGATTAAATGACATAACATTAATAGAAAATAATAAAATGACAGATCTGCTGTGAAATCATTTGCTTAACCCGCTAGTGATGTCAAAATATTACTTTTAAACTCTTGAGTACCCAAAATGGTGTTGAGAACAGAGGGAGTCTTTGAGAACCAACCCTCCTTGTCACTCTTTCCTCCTGCGGTGACTATTGTCTTAAGAACAATGAGTTTTCTTTATTTAAGTTCATTATAGGATACAAGATCTAATATTGCTAGTGTTCCCGGGGCAAATATAAAAAAAAAAACCACATTGGTTGAGTATCTTTTCTAGGATGCTATTTTTGCACTCTTTTGCACATGCTCTTAATATTAATACTGAGCCGACAAGATCATCTCGGACAGTATGCATTATGTTATCTATACTCAATGTACTAAAAACATATTGGCACTAGCACTTTTTATTGTTATTTATTATTTTTGTGATTCAATCCTAATGAATTGCATATTGGGATATCAAATTCATTGTGATTACACTGCTTTAGCAACGTGGTGAAATAACACTACCTGAGGTAAAAAAAAAACAAAAAAATAACCCCTGGTACTTTCACACCAATTACTCCTTTATTTATTTATAGTACTCATGGCAATCCTTCCTGTACATATAATTTTTGATTTTTGCCACAAGCATTAAACTGCACACACGACTGTAAAATATTAACATATTTTCCTTTATTGGGGAACATACCACAGTGCCTCATGTCCCTCTTTCTGGCCAGGAATATCTACAGAACGGCTGTTTAAGGGTTAATATGTCCAATCAGACTTGGGATTGGAAAGGTGTCAAGAAGCCGCGCAAGTGAATGATACTGCCCTCTGGCCCTAGTTTGGGCCTTTAGGGAAGTGCGTCTGTGTTAGATTTCAATTTTCCCTTTTTGATTCGAGCTCATTTATAACTGAGTGTCTCGGGGCCCCATTGTGTGACACAGTGTTCACTCCACTGGGCCTACCAACCATCATAAGGAGATAAATGGCCAGTCCGCGCCCTTGTCACCTGCGCATTTATGTTATAGGGCCTAAATATCCCTCTGATAACTGGAATGCCTTTTCACTTGTAGTCATGGAAATACACTACAAGATATATATCAAAACACTAGTTCTGTGTATTTTAAACAACATGCTCTTTAAACAATCTGTTGCTTCATTTGATGAAACGAGAGGATACTTTAAAAACCTGCTTCAAATTCAAAACATGTATTTCAGCAGAAATTATAATATTAGCAGAAAAGAATTTCACTTTTATGTTCATTTGCAGTTGGTTAGCTGGTTTTACCTGTTATAGCATATTACTGATTTTTTGGGGGGGATCTATACATTTTTGGACTTATTCAGTTCCCAGGATGAGATTCCAGTGGCTCTCTATAGTTCCATGTGTACTTAAGAACTCTATAGCTTTCACCAGGAGACTGAAGGTGAAATGCTGCTTCTCCAGGTCTCCAGGTTACCACAGAGAAACTCTGGGTTGCTGGAGCGGCTTTGTGGAAAACACCCATAAGTTTAACATAGGACTTGAAGTAATTATTGCATATGTCCAGAATTTGACTGCATTTGGTGACTATTTGCATACATGTTTATATATAGAGTAGCATTGTATAATTCTGTGGTTCACTGGGTGAATGGGCAGATTCTCCGGGTCATGCAGTCTGGAGCTGACTCCTTCCCATTGTACCCTGCTGCAATCATATCTAAGACTACCAGTTTTGCTACCAGTGTGTTACGGTTGATATCCCTGCTTGAAAGAGTCTCAGGGTCAGCTCATTTAATAAGGTATTATTATTTATTGTTTTATATATCGCCATCATATTCCGTAGCACTGTGCAATGGGTAGACAGGACATAACAAGTAGTATATAACCTAACAATTTGACTTTTACGGAAACAACAGGTGAGGAGTGCCCTGTTTAAACGGGCTTACAATCTAGAGCTAGTTTCATGGTATTCAGAACACCACTACTGGTGACACTTTGGTCACACACAGTGCTACATATTCATAAACAGTCATTTTAGGGCCAAATGTGGATTGTTCAATTGGTTGCTATGATCATTGCTCCAAATTTATAACTTTGCCTCAGATTCTCATTTTATGACCTAGCATTGGCATGCTGCTGCACCGAAGCTCAGTTGGCATTGTGGCTAGCCAAAGCTTAGCTACACAGTGTGGCTATTGACCTGAAAAGTACAAGTATCATAGCAGCCCACCCCAAGCATCAGACAACACTCATGTTGCGTTAAACACAGGACCCAGTTTAGTTGGAAACACAGGGGTATTTAAATAGTACAAGGGGTAATTTACATACAATAGACACAACAAGCCACACAAAGTTCTCCATCAGGTCCTAATTTGCACTAGGCTCAGTATTTGCACTCAGCCCAGTAGGGGGTTGCAAATGTAGTCTGTGGGGAGGACGGTAAATATGGGCGTTTTCCTGATTTATGGCTGAAACCTGCTAGATATCAGATCCAGGTGCAAATACTGGCCATAGAGGTCTCTGTCCTGACCTGATGGTGAGTAAAACCCACACATAAACCCCCTCCAAATCCATGTCCGAGCTCCAGAAGTCTCTGGTACTTGGGGAAACGTGGCACTCCATACCAGGGGGAAGAAGTAGTCCTAATGGACCCCCTGTACCCACCTCCCCAAAAACAGAACCCCTTCCAAGGCCAGGGCCCATAGTCTGTAGGAAGAAGGCTGGCCCTCAGGCCCCTCCAGGAACCCATGACACGGAGGCTTCCGTGACATTCAATAATTTCTTCTTGGTTAACTGGTTAACCAATTTGACTTTAGTGTAAATCTGTCCTAGGTTAGCTGTTTTGATATGCTCTGCATCGCAAAAGAAGATTTACATTTTGGTTTATATTTTGGTTTATATTATTTTGGCTAAAAAGGAGGAAAAAACTTAAATTGTGTCCTTTTAATTAAAACAATAATGTCAGGCCTCTAAGAAATGTACTGGTCTCATAGAATCTACTTTACAAGAAATTAATTATACTTATACAGAAATTTAGTTTCATGAAAAATCTTTATATTCATAGATGGAATATTCAGGATTCTTATATGAGTCTAGGGACTACTGATAATCTCAGAGTTGTACATTTTGGAATAGTATATCCATCAATTAGCTTGCCAGCTGTTGAGTAATAAGGATAGTAGGAGTTTTGCCTGTCAGGTATTACCGGTAATGGTCTAAAGTTACCTTCTTGATATTTTTCATTGCCTCCATGCTATAGTGCCACGCAGCAGTTGCTATTTCCACATAGAATTTATGGAGGAATCTAAGGCACAAATTAGTAGGTGTTCATCAAGGGTTCGTTTCAAAACAGGATTAAACACGTGTAAAATAATTATGCAGAGTGTATGGTGTGAAGGATCAACAGTGAATTTAATATTTATAACTGTGTCATAATAAACTTAAAATCTGCATATTGTAATTCATTTCCATTACAAATGTGTTGTTTCCAACACTTTTGCCATAGGATAACATTTTATTAGAAACTTTGTCCATATAAATAATTTTAAGAGATGACAAACACCTCTATCAAGGACAAAAATGCCCATCCATTCATAACCATAATAGCGCATCATCTTCGATTTCCCACCTACAACACTGGTAACTGTATCTTCATAAAAACATTTATAAAAAAGCAAGCATGTAGTAGCTTGGAACAGAGAAGGGAGAGTATATGTCCAAATCCTAAGATTATGCAAGGAATAGACGTTTTTGCATAAAAAAATCAGACTAGGCGGGCCTATCTCTTCCTATCTGGTGTTGACTATTTATTTTTGTACCTCAATCCATCTACACATTGACTTTAAAGTTGCCACTTTAAAAGGCAATCACTGGAATGAGTCCAGACGACTCATCATTTTACTCATTGGTAAGAAGAAATATGCCCCAAAGAATTATAAAAGAAAGAAGAGATCAGAGACACAGCTGAGATTGAGAAAAATCGCAGAACATTAAAAAAAAGTATTTTTAGACACCTTAGGCATCAATAGGGTTAAGTCCTCTGTGATTTGTATGAATAGTATGCAGAGAGGAGGCAAGAAAAAGGGTCATTCAGAGCAAAGATGAAATACTTTTTAGATAGACAAGCCAATTAATAAAAATAAATGTAAAAAAGCACAGCCTCTGGGCAGAGTTATTTCACATACAGTTGTCAAAATGTTGCTGAAAGATCGGAGGCCAAGAAAGTGAGTCTGGCCTAAGGGCGAGCATGTTCCTCTGGCTTTCCCAGGTGTGCTCTTGCCAGTGATAACGCGCTTACCTGGGAACTTCATCCCCCTGCCAAAGCCAAAGAGAGCCGCAAGGGGAGAAGAGGGGAGGGGGGGGAAAATGAACAATCAGAGCGATGAGGTAGCTTTACAGAAAAGATGGGATGGAGAAGACAAAGAAAATGTAACAGCAGTAAAAAAGGTAGAGAGGAAAACATGAGAAAGCAATATTTTAAAAAAAGGAGGGAAATCAGAAATTGGACAGCAGGACCAGAAGTACAAAGTGGGAGAGATGGGAGTGGGTCAAGAGAACAGGGCTACAGAAGAGTACTAACCTTTGTTGAACTAACCTCTAATAATTCTGTCATTTACAAAAAAGGCATGGAAATCTGGAAGTTGTAGTCTGGCAACTGCTGGGTGTCTACATTTATGTACCACTGGTGCAGAGATAATGGACTAATGGGGTAAAAAAAGTGGATAAGGTGACGCAACAGGAAGAGAAATCAAATAACCACAATGCAAGCAGCAACCACTGAGACAAGACGAAATGGACATTTCATGGGCTATGCATATTAAATAGATGCACAGACAGAAATCCTGAAAAATCTGGCTGAGAAAATATTCCATATTAGGTTTAATTAGTTCACTTATTATACCACCTCGCGGTCCTCTTATATCAAGTTTGACTGGATTCCATTGGACTCAAAAGAGTTCTACACTGCTGAAGCTGATTATACAGTACACCTTACTCTACAGCCATACCTGCAGAAGTGGCTTTGTAGACAGGTGGTGCATGTAGGGTCCAAGCTAGTCCCAGACAGCCTTTACTGGACGTGGGAAGGGAGTGGGCCTGGCCAAACACTGCTCCCTGCCCAGAGAAAGGAGAAACTGCCTTGGTGTAGAATAGCTTTACTCAGAAACCCCAGGTCAAACCCAATGAGTACCTAGGTAGGACTACAGGCTACTTGGCCTAGGAGGAACGGGAACTTTAGTCCCCCTTGAATACGGTAGGGCAAGGTACACCTCGGACTATCTTGACCTGGGGAGACCAATGGCTTTGGCGCCAGGAGTTAAAGGTCTGTAAGAGCCACTGTATTGGTCACCAGCAGGGGGCTCGTCTGGCATCAACAAATGAAGAGCAGCTGCCTGAAACACACACGAGAACGGGGAAATATTCGTGGAATACGAAGGTGTTTTTTTCCCCAAAGATAAACACGAAGACTTGGCCAGCGCCCCAGGTCTAGTACTTTTTGACCACGGCTAGTACGACTACCCTCTCCATACTCAGACCTGGCTTTTACGACTACCTCCTACGGGTACCGAATTTAGCTTGCCTTTATGTACTGTTTTGCCATTTTTTAACTCAAAAACTGGTCTACTATATTACCTAACTCTGTCTGCCTTCTGTCTGGTGTCTATCATGCCCTGTCTGTCTCCATTAGGCGATTCACAGGGTAAAGATTTTGCGGAACAGGTTTTGGAATATAGGTGTGTGACACTCAGTTATTTTAGTGCTACTCACTACAACTTGGCAGTTGCTTGTATACCTATCCTGAGTCCTGCACCATTACCTGGTACCCTTACTCCTCCAGGCTGTTTCTCCTGTTTGACCTGGCTATTGTTACTTCATCTCTTGGATTGCTCTCTGGTTCTTCGTATGCTAACCGCTGCTGACCCTGGCTTGCTACGGGACTATGTATTTGAGGCATGCTAACCCATTGCTGACCCTAGGTTGCCCTGAGACTATGTATTTGAGACCTATTAACTTGTTCCTGACCTCAGCTTGCTCTGGGACTATCTTTTTGAGACCAATTAACCTGTTTCTGCCTGTTTTGTTTTTGCTGACTCTGTCTCTGTGGCCTTGTGGGTACTTACTGGTCAAGCAGCTACCCTGCAAAAGAGGTTCTGGTACTTCAGAATCAGGTAGGCTCCAGAACTTCTTTCCAATTGGCTGACAATGGCATTGTTAAAACAAAAAACTCACACATATATCTTTAGACAAATAAACAAAGTAAGGCCTGTGATATGAGGCGAATGCAAAAAATCACAGAAATCTCGTATGTTTAATCATGTGACCTTAATGTTTAATCATCTTTATTTCAAATGTTTTTATTTTAAGGTCCCCGATAGAGTGTTCCCTCTGGTCGAAATGGTGGCCGACTTGCGTCCAGTTATTATCGTCGATGTGTGTGTTAAAGGAGTGTCTAGGTAGGTTCATCCTTAGGTTCAGTTTCTGGACGGTTTCTACAATGTAACATCCTGTTTCACATTTATTGCACTGGAGCACATACATTGGTGCCATTCTCATTAATGTATTGTTCACTCAGATGGCTTGACTATGAATAATACCTACATGTTGGAAATTTCTAGCTGTGTTAATATACTTGCAAAAAAGTTTTATCATCAATTAGCTTTTTTAACTGAAACTTGCATTAGTGAACAGAACCTGACATTGGAACACAGGAGCTAATAAAAAGCCTCTGTACACCTATGAAGATATTCTATTAAAAAAATCTGTCGTTTCCAGCTACAATAGTCATTTACAACATTTACGTCTATGTTAATCGCACCAATTTGCTTTTGTTTCAAAAAAGTGACACCAAACTTCTAAAAGGTAGTATATATTACACACGCATACACATACCTTCTAGAGAGTGGGAAATTAGCAAACTTTTATATCAGCCAATTGACACCTAATTATCCAACTAAGTAAGTCATTTGGTAGAAGAATAATGTTATAATTAGTGGTTTTCATTATGCAGTGTCTGTCTTAAAGTTTATAAATATACCGTATTGGCCCGAATATTGGCCCGAATATAGGGTGCGGCCTATATTCGGGCAGGGGGGTTAGGATACAGATCCCCCGCAGCGGTGCAGGGGACCTCCATCCTACTCTCCGATACGCTCAGACAGCCTCCCCTGCAGGCACTTCCCACGGGGGGAGTGCCGGCACGAGAGGTTGTCTAAGCGCATCGCGCAGACGTTCACCGGCTTCAGCGATGCGCGCGTAAACAACCTCCGCTGCCAGAACAACCTTTCACTGAATGCCGGCACCGGGATTGTATACGCGTATTGCGTAGATGTCCCCTCCGGCCCCCGCAAGACCCCCGCAAGACCCCCGGGAGTCTTCTCTGGTAAGTCGGGGGGGGGCAGAGTGGCAGCATATCTCGGGGGGGGGCAAAAGTGGCAGCATATCGGGGGGGGACAGAGTGGCAGCATATCTCGGGAGTGGGGGGACAGAGTGGCAACATATCTCGGGGGTGGGGGGACAGAGTGGCAGCATATCGGGGGGACAGAGTGGCAGCATATCTCGAGAGTGGGGGGACAGAGTGGCAGCATATCTCGAGAGTGGGGGGACAGAGTGGCAGCATATCTATTACAAAACTTTTTCTTTAAAAAAGCACCAAACTTTTAGGGTGCGGCCTATATTCGGGTGCGGCCTATAATCGAGCCAATACGGTATATCATAAAGAAATTATACTGCACACAAGTGGCTTGGCCTTTGTATAGTTATATGCAGGTTAAAGCAAACCTCCTACCGTATATGTCTTTTGCCAGTAATAATTTGTGAGAATACCTTATCCGCTTCGATACAGATGCACTTCTTCAATACCAGGTTAAAAATGTAAAACAACATATTTCATGGTTATTTGGGTAATAACAAATTTCAATAAATCCCTAATAACCAGGACACACTGAATATCTGGTCTGGGACAATGGGTAATGGAAATCTAAAAGGGGCTTGGATAAGTTTATCAATAAGTGCATTCAAATTTCAAATTTGTGCTAATTCTTTTGATTACAACCTATAATGAGCACGTTAACCCCTACAGAGAAGAATGCACTTGTGACTCATATAGATATTTAATAAATTTTTGTTCCTCTTAGACTGTGTAAAGCCGCCAATTAAATATTTTGTCATTTCATTTTGTATTTTACTGATATTCACATTTAAGATGTGAATTTACCCAAATTGTAAGATTTACCCAAATTGTACTGGGCAGATGTTTTTTTCCCCCCAGTCACCTACCCCTTTCATTGTGCTTTCATAAGCTTGATGAACACAATTCTTATCTCAGCCTAAACTACTATAAACTAAATGTACTCTTACAGAAGATTATATACAACATTGTCAAATTAATTTAACAGAAGCAATTTAATGATTTTTTTTTAAAAAAAACTTTTGAAGTGGCTGCTTTTGATTAGGTTCCCTTTAACACCAAACAAGCCGGGTACATTCAGGCCCTGGCCATGCCAATAAGTTTGCGAATGATACATTTCTTTGAATAATCTATGCTACTCAGGACTTTCAAACAACGGTTGATTTATAAACATGTTTCCCAGACGGTATAGTACGCAGAGCCTCAGCACACAATACTGGAAGTGCTCGACATACAATATTTCACAGTCGGAAGACCCTGGCAGCATCTGGTTTCCTAAATAACATGTCTCTTTGACAAATAACGGAAATTAAAGCAGACAAGGTAGAGGAATGGTTCTCTTAATGCCCCTCCTGTCCTCACATTCTCTGAAGTACAGGAATTGCTGGCACAGATAGAAAGAAAAATCATAAGAAAGACAAGCAATTAAAAATCATTTTGAAGCAACACGCCTTGCAGGCGATGATGGGGTTAATTAAATATTGACTAAATCGGCTTTACCTAACAAAGGGAAAGATTACATTTTAGATTCTTTATTCTTAACTGTGTTTTAGAGGACTTACTGGAAAGTCATGGAGCTTGGTCATCTGGCAACATTGAACCAAGGGGGCAAGGCCAGCCAAAGAACCTAGTGATATATCCACACAAAAATACACATTGTACAAAGATCAGTGTGCTTTGGCAAGATCAATCCATCTCACATAAACATTGGTTAAAATACATGGCACAAGTAAAAAGCCCATTGAAAGAACCAAGAAAGGCATGGATTCAAGATTGAAGCTTTGCCCAAAGCACCTAGTCTTATGATTTTATTGGAGACCCGTGTGGCTGCATGTGGAATTGCGAGGGTTTCATTTTTGGGAACGTCAGACTTGGAAACAAACACAAGGTCCGCTGTAACCTACTCAGGGATTGCATACAGATATTTACAGGCAGCCTTTGAAACTACAGCACTGTTGTCTTTTCTCATCTCTTTTTCTGGTCTAGTTCCCTTCCTTAACCAGCACAAAACTGTGTATTCAGTGATGCTCAATAAATGTTTCAATGGAACTTTACAGAGTTGCAATGGGCATTTATCAATAAAAGGTAACCAGTAGTACAGGGGCGTCCAACATGTGGCCCGCGGGCCGGGCATATGCAGGCAGGGCAACCTAGATCGCAGAATCGCATGGGTCCTGCTGCTTTCCTGTGAGTTGCTCGCACAGCAGTGTTTTTTGTACCGCACAGGGGAAGTGGAACCCAGAGGAGTCACATGAATTTATGTCACATCGCATGACTCTGCTCCATTCCTGCTTCTGCTGTTAGGCACAAGAGAAGCAGCAGCCCCTGCATAAGTCTGCAAGTGAGAGATCTGCAGTGCAGGTAAGAGGGTGGGGTTGTATGTGTGATTGAGGAATGAATCTGTGAATGAATGAGTATATGACGTGTATGTGTGAGCATGGATGTGTAAGTGGGGGGGCATGGCACAGGGAGTCTGTAATTTATGCCATACTGCTGGCAGCGTCACAAGGGGCAGCTAGCCAGGTTTCAGCATGTATTGGCTGACTTGGAATGCTAGGAGTGTGATTGCTAACAGCAATCACAGTCCTATCATGCCCAGGTTCCTGCATTTACTGGTTACCTGGGCAATGATAGGAGTGTGATTGCTGTTAACAATCACACTCCTATCATGCCAAATCAGCCAGTACATGCTGGGACCTTGGTATGCCTGGGCACGATAGGAGTGTGGTTGCTAACAGCGCCCAAATCAGTTCCAAGTATGGCCTGGGTAAATGTCTGTAGTGGTGGAACGGGGGGGGGAGGGGGGGACTGACTTACACAACATTAAACTAAAACAATGGTGATCACTCCCTGGTTGCAGATCCTGGCTGTCTGCCAGAGATAATCCCCTCAGCAAGTGATGGGATGATATACTGCTGGGGGTAGCCACAGAAGTCTTTGCAAAGTCAGGGCCCATAGTCAATAGGGAGGAGGCTGGCTGTCAGGCCTCTCCAGTAGCCCCAGTGATGGAGGGTTCCATCACAATATTAATATTGTTATTTAATTTGTTTGTATAATTTTGGTGTGTTACTTTTATTAAAAGTGTGTTTTTTTATTTTATTTTTAAAGATGGGCGGTCATTTTCTGTTTCGATCCAGAATTTTCATTTTAGTGCATACCTAGAATAAATAGAACTATTTAATTTTTGAGTATCCAGAGATAAAATGCCCTCCTAAATTTGTAGTTATGTCAGAGGTCAAAACTTTCTAGGCTCGGAAATCAGTGAGAGGCAATGTAAAGGATTTTGTGTCATTTGCTTTATTTAATCTGCATGTCTTAATAAAGGCAGTTTTTCTCTCAGTGAAAAATGAGTGCGGCCCCCGGACATATACATTTCTGATGAAGTGGCCCGCTGCAGGAAAAACTGGCACACCCCTGCAGTAGTATATGCTCCTTTCAGTCGGTATATGCCCACTGTGTATTGAACTGTAGCCACGGGCTCTCAGGTCATACTCTCATAAGGAAATCACTGGATGCCACCGCCATACTTTATAACATCTCTTGGGCTGCTAGTATCTCTAGCTTCTATGCAGAAATCAGCTTGTCATGTGCACCTCCCTCTCCCATGTTCACATATCCTACAGTGATTTATCTTCTGAGGCCTGTGGGCAATAGAACAGTGCTGGCACCTTGTGGAATCAGCAGAGATGGAAATGCCAGGGTCTCCTGTGGAATTATGGATAATGCAGCAGTGACCCTTAGAACCAGTTCAAATGTTGGGAAAGCAGTCAGAAATAGCTAGGAATTTTGGCAAATGAAATGGCTATATGAGAATTTTAGGAAATGAAGCAGGCTAAGGTAAAAGCGAGAAAATGGAGAATGTTTTTAAGTAAGGGAAGGAACTCAAGCAGGTAAAATTAAGGGGTGTGGATGCTGGAAGAAGAGTAACGGGGATACTTTGGATCTGTCTTTACACCCTGGAGAAGCTAATGCGGATGACCATCTCAGCAGCAGCTGCTCAACTAAGATACTATGTGGCTACTTAGTGGTAATGTACTTGAGATGGCACATGTTTCTAAGTTTGTGGGAAAATCACACTCAGAGATGGTCACATGATAAAAATTGCTTCGAAATGAGTATGCTGTTCTACTAGAAAGTCATATGTATGTGCTCTAATTACCAATGAAAAGGCGAAATTAAATAGCTAATTATGCACAAATTAGCGTTACTGTAATCATTCTTTTTCAATTAATACTAGTGCTGAAAGTTATTTTATCAGTTTTGCTTACCATATAGAACACCATCATATTTTGTTATACTCTACTCTAAAATGTCTAATTTTGCCCCTGCGAGGTAAGAGGAAAATACATATATTTCCTTGGTGACAGCAGAACGGAGAGTCCCAGGCCTTCGGGGGAATGGGAGGAGGTGGATCAATAGCTGAAAATGAGATGTGAATGCAGGAAGGGCTGTGAGGGGGATGGTACAAAGAGAGGGGACTTGTGTTTGATTAAAAAGGCTAAAAACACATAGTTTAGATAAAATGTTATTAACCACTCTCAGTGTTGATGTAATCGACCTTAAACAGGCAGGACCCATCTCAGCCTTCTTTTATCCTACAGACTCAGTGAGAGGTTAAATGCTAATAGATTTTGACTCATTAATAGAGGGGGGATTTTAATGATGCCTTTTTCACTTCAGTCCTTTTCTTAGATTATAACACTGCCGGGGGAAATCATTAGACTCAAATTCGTGTAAACGAAGCTTATGGGGTGAAATAACATCCATAATTATGGGACAGATCTGTAGGAAGATGATGGGAAGTAATGAAGCATTTTATTAACCAGTTTGTTGCCGAAATCAGTAACTTTTTGTAGCTAACACACATATTGAGTTATTTGGGTATAATTTAAGTGTTCCCATAAGAATTCAATATATGCATTAAAAATCCACCTAGTGTGTATACCATGGGAAAAGGTATCGTAACTTCCTTTTCTCTGGATCATCATGATTATTCCTCCTATTTAGATGTAGACTATATAGACAACAGTATCCGGAGGCATGACTATTACACCAACAGGGACTTTTATGACATTGCATCCTAAATACGTAGACAATAATATAACAGTTTCCACTGTTCTGGGAAGGTTTTCCGCAAGATTTTGGAGAATTTCTTTGGGAATTTTTTTTCCCATTCATCCAGTAGTCACTGATGTTGGACAATAAGGCCTAGCTTGAAATCTCCAAGGCTATGTGCTGGCCAGTCATGTTCTTCCACACCAAACTCATCCAGCCATGTCTTTATGGACCTTGCTTTGTAAACTGGGGAGCAGTCATGCTGGACTAGAAAAAGGCCTTCCCCAAACTGTTCCCACAACTGTTGGAAGCATAGTATTGTCCAAAATGTATTTTGATGTCCTTGTTATAGCAATATTAGCTTCTAGCATATCTTGATGCAAGAGGGAACCCTCACACTCTTAAATTCTGCTAGATGAAATATTAATGTTGGAAAAACATTTGTAGTAAAAAAAGTAAAACCGTCAGGTCCAGGGGCTTTGGTCGGCTTTAACCCTTTGAATGACACAGGCTGGGACATTTTCAATAATGTCTGCATCCTTCCTTTTTTTACCCATGGAAAACTACACAGTGTTTAGTTAGCTGAATGATACAATTTGATACCATTTTTAGATGTATAGTCCAACATGCATAATGCAATAAAATAAAGAAAAATATTGTTCTATGAAAATAGTCCCCAAACCAGTTCAAGTTGCGCAAAATACCACAAAATATTTTAATGTGTGTGGAATATGCCCGTCCCCCTTTACAAACTTCAAATTTTTATTTTTTCTACTTTTTTCATGAGGCTGTGGAACATCATGAAGGTTTTAAAAGGTTAATTAGGACAAAGACAAACATGAGGAAACACAAAATGAAGCTTTTAACAACTTCGTGACAGGACTGTTTTTTGTACCTTTCAGGACAATGGGTGTCGTGTTTAGCTGTAATTTTCTTCTTTCCCATTTACTGTACCCACCCACACAAATTATATATTTTTCAGGACAAAAGGGCCTTTCTTTAGATACCATTTTGAAATAGTCTAATATCTGTCCTGAGACCCAGGTTTTTTTATGTTTTCATTTTTTTTTCAAGGTATACGGCAATAAGTACAAGTAAGTGTACTGATACTTAAAAAAATTACTACAACAAAATTTTACAAAAACTGGTGGCAGAATTAGTATATGGAATGTGTTAAAATACAATTTGGAATACCCTGGGGTGTTTCTAATTTCAAAAATATATGGTTTGATGGGGGTAAATTGAATTGTCTGGCTTTAATGATAGCCCGAATAGGACATGGGCACAGGATAACCAGATGTCAAAATTCCATCGAGGAGAGGGAGACCCACATCCAGCAGCTGCCAGAGAGGAGAGCGAGACCCCCGTCTAGCTCCCAGCAGCTGCCACAAAAGAGAGGGAGACTCCCATCCAGCTTCCAGCATCTGCCGCCACAAAGGAGAGGTAGACCTCCATCGGGCACCACACACCCCCTTAGTGGAGTCACCCTCGGCTGCCTCTGTCTACAGTGGCCAATTATGTCTGTGGGAATCTGGCACCACTAGGGACTGCACCACACTAGATATGGCCACAATGTACTGATGGGAGCGGAGTTACATCCCAGGATGAACTTTGATACCAAATCAGTAAATAGTGTCTATTAGCTCCTCTACCCAATACCCTCTGATGGCCGTGCCTATGTTTCATAGTGCTTCCTCCTCATGGGCGTTCTGATTTGATTTTTCATATTTGACCTACTTATTCCTAACTTTAATCACCATTAATGTCTAAACCTTGGCAATAAAAGTGAGCACACCCCTAAGTGGAAATGTCCAAATTGGGCCCAAAATGTCAATATTGGAGTTCACCAGAGCTTCACAGGTTGCCACTGGAGTCCTCTCCCACTCCCCCATGGCGACATCATGGAGCAGGTAGAGACCTTCCGTTTGAGGATGCCCCAAAGATGCTCAATAGGGTTTAGGTCTGGAGACATGCTTGGCCAGTCCATCACCTTTACCCACAGCTTCTAGCAAGGCGGTGGTCCTCTTGGAGGTGTGTTTGGGGTCGTTATCATGTTAGAATACTGCTCTATGGCCCAGTCTCCAAAGGGAGGGGGATCATGCTTTGTTTCAGTATGTCACAGTACATGTTGGCATTCATGGTTCCCTTTAATAAATGTAGCTCCCCAGTGCCAGCAGCACTCATGCAGGCCCAGACCATGACACTCCCACTACCATGCTTGACTGTAGGCAAGGCACACTCGTCTTTGTACTCCTCACCTAGTTGCCGCCACACATGCTTGATACCATCTGAACCAAGTTTTGGTCTCATCGGACCACAGGACATGGTTCCAGTAATCCATGTCCTTAGTCTGCTTGTCTCTGCAGCATTGCTGGCAGCACTCATACTTTTATTTCTCAAAGACAAACTCTGGATATGATTCAGAGCACGTGCTCAACCATGGTGAGGCCTGTTCTGAGTGGAACCTGTCCTCTGAAACCGCTGTATGGTCTTGCCCACCGTGCTGCAGCTCAGTTTCAGGCAATCTTCTTATAGCCTAGGCCATCTTTATGTTGAGCAACAATTCTTTTTTTCAGATCCTCAGAGTTCTTTTTCATGTGGTGCCATGTCAAACTTCCAGTGACCAGTATGAGACAGTGTGAGAGCGAAAATACCAAATTTAACACAGCTGCTCCCCATTCACACCTGAGACCTTGTAATACTGCGTCACATGACACCGGGGAGGTGACACCGTGGAGGGGAAATGGCTAATTGGGCCAATTTAGACATTGCCACGTAGGGGTGTACTCACTTTTGTGTTTAGACATTAATGGCTGTGTGTTGAGTTATTTTCAGGTGACAGTAAATTTACACTGTTATACAGGCTGTACACTCACTACTTTACATTGTAGAAGAATGTCTTTTTTTCAGTGTTGTCACATGAAAAGATATAATACAATATTTACAAACATGTGAGGGGTGTACTCACTTTTGTGAGATGCTGTAGGTCCGGTTTCTCTCTGTGTGAGTAGCCAGCAGTATATATGGCCTTCTCTACAGCCAAGCATTGCTGTTGCTAGCATGGATTTAGGATTTCATGCAAAATACTGAGCAGCACTAAAGTCAGAAACCCCATGGGTATGTGAAGCCATGTGTTGCTGAAAATAAAGCCTCAATTTGTGACGTGCATATTCTGTGTTGGGTGCAAGCTTTTGAAGGACTTTAAGATTATTATAGGGACAAATCTTAACGTTAGAATTTGAATATGAATTAAACTTTATTTCACGTTAAGACTTCTGTAGGGACTGAGCAACACACAGTGAGGTTAACAGTCTGTACTAAACTGTGCTAAATTAATGAGATGTTAAGAGAATTAGGAACTCGTTGAAAGCTTAATATAATGTGTGTTTCTACTCACAAGCCATGGGGTAGCACTGAACTCTCATAGATAAGCCCATTAATAATTCCCATTTGTGTGTGATCATTAGGGCTGTAGGACTCAGTGATTGCCCTCAGCAGGAGCAAGTGAGGTTACGTTCCATCCCCAAAGCTACCGAATATTACGGCCTTTTTTCATTGTGGTTTACTGTTCTTCGGTTTGCTACTTGTTACAGCAAGCAGATAAAAAGTGGTACATTCTTCTGATCTCCCTAACATGACCATTACAAAACCATATGCTTTCTGAGGTGGACATACCACCCACCCCTCAAGCCTTCTTTTCTTGGATCCATCTAAAATTCCTTTAAACCAAATTAGCAAGGTCCAAGACATTCCTTGTTCAGTATCTCATGCTCCTTTTTTCCCCACTCCCTAGTTGCTACACAGACTTTGTCCCTAGCCGGTGTAACTGCAATGAGAATTAGTTACTGCTGTAGTATGTTTCACCGTGGATTTTAGTTTCTTCTGTTCCTGTTAATTTATTTTTCCTAAAAAAGAGCCTTACCTCTAGCACATAGACATCCCTAACAGGTAGACAAAGAATAACAAAATGGCCATGGGCTACTCAACAATACGTACTTATAATAAGGAATAATCAGATATGAAATATATATCCTGTCTCTTGCCATACTCCCTTCCATTTTTATCATATGTATATAGATATCTATATATACCGTATATATACATACATATATTTAGGCATAAGCATAACATGATTTATGTGCTAAATAAAAGAAAATATGCAAAAGCGTAAATAAAATCAAGATAACCTGTATGAGCCAAGTAAAGAAATCTTTCACTGAGCTGACCCTTCCCACTTGGCCTGGATAGAATAAGTTCACAGCCCTAATCCCTCTCTCTCACAATAAAGCTCTGGCGTCTGGATATAAGGTCAAGACTCTTCCAGGCTCTGGAGGTAATGTGAAAGGAGCACTGAACAGTGAGTGTTTGAAACGTGTTTAAGTGCCAATTCTTGCCTGGCTGAAAGTTGTGCGTGACAGTTCTGGCTGTATGTTTTGAGTGTGCATTACTGTTGCTGAATGTCAAACATATCAATTTCTAGAAGTTTGTGTCAATGTTGTTTAAGTGTGTTTGAGATATCAGGGTGGCTGAAGCTTTTGTGGGTGATGGGAGTGCTTCAGTATGGATTATAAGTAAAATAGGTTGATGTGATCCCTCACAGTGTCTGTTAAGACCCACAATCTCCACTAGTAGGCCCCAGTCTGCACCCCATGCCCCAGGAGCCAATCCTCACTTGTAGGTAGAGAGCTTAATCTAAACCAAGTTACAGGTCCAAATAGAGTGCCTTAAGAGCTGGCACAGGACTTCAGAGACTAGTGCAGGAACAGGGACTGGGACAACAGAACTTGTCGCAGTAGGTAACTATGACAACTGAAGGTGTCCAGGCTTTAAATCATGTCACAGAAACTCCAGGGAGTACCCCTGCGTACTCCTGCCAAAATCCGATGAGACCTCTTCAAGAGTGAAGCATAGCCAGCATATTCACATTTACAAGTAATGCGAGCATCAGAGAAGAGGGCAGGAGGACTCGTCGTCTTCCCCTCACAGCCAGTGCTTGTTGTGGTATGGTTCCAGGACATCAAAGGACCCTTGCCCAAGAAGTTGCCACTTACCTAGTAGAATAGGATCTAAGCCTCTGAAGGTGTTCCATCTTCCTGTTTTGGAAGCTTCCATAATAACCCAGAAAATCCATGGAATCGTTGATCTTGATACTTTCCTTCACGAAAAGGGTCACTATAGGAAAAAAAATGCCAAAAGATTTTCTTCCAAAATCTTTAGAAATGGATCTCTAATTGATAGAGCCTAAAGATGACGGGCTCCTTAGCTGAAGTAATAGATGCACCTGAGGATTTTTACCATAAAGACCTTCTTGATAACTTACAGGGGTTTAAAGGGAGGAAATGGTGGAACCTGAGGCATTCTTACCACTTCTGAATACCAGAGACTTCTTGGCAAGTCTGGTGCAAATAGGATAACTGATGCTTTTTACCACTTGATCTTCTGTATTACCATTGAAATCAGGAAGTGAAGGAAATATGTATCATAGATTGTAGTTCCATACCAGGGAATATTCTCCCAGGCCTTTTGGGTTTCCTGACAAACACAGGGAATAGAATTCCTGACAAATTCTGCAGCTGTAGCTCTGCCCATTGCGATAACATACTGACCCGGTAACACTCGAGGCCCCCTTATTTGTTTATACACTCACTGGCCACTTTATTAGGTACACCTTGCTAGTACCAGGTTGGACCCCTTTTGCCTTCAGAACTGCCCTCATTCTTTGTGGCATACTTTCAACAAGGTGCTGGAAATATTCCTCAGAGATGGTGGTCCACATGGACATGCTGGCATCACGCAGTTGTTGCAGATTTGTCGGCTGCACTTCCATGATGCAAAACTCCCAAAGGTGCTGTATTGGATTCAGATCGGGTGACTGTGGAGGCCATTGGAGAACAGTGAACCCATTGTCATGCTCAAGAAACCAGTTTGAGATGATGTGAGCTTTGTGATGTCTGACCATGCCATCTGAATGTCGCAGCTGGAATCGAAACTCAAGACCAGTGTTCAAATTTGGAAGAATTGTAGCCTCAGTTTCCTGTTCTTAGCTGACAGGAGTGGCACCCGGTGTGGTCATCTGCTGCTGTAGCCCATCTGCTTTAAGGTTCGATGTGTTTGCGTTTAGAGATAGTATTCTGCATACCTTGGTTGTAACAAGTGGTTATTTGAGTTACTGTTGCCTTTCTGTCATCTCCAATCAGTCTGCCGATTCTCCTCTGACCTCAGCAAGGCATTTTCATCCACACAACTGCCGCTCACGGAATATTTTTTTCTTTTTTTTCGGACCATTCTCTGTAAACCCTAGAGATGGTTGTGTGTGTCCCAATAGATCAGCAGTTTCTGAAATACTCAGACCAGCCCATCTGGCACCAACAACCATGCCACGTTCAAAGTCAATTAAATCTCCTTCCTTCCCTATTCTGATGTTTGGTTTGAACTTCAGCAAGTTGCCATGTGATTAGCTGATTAGCTATTTGAGTTAACAAGCAATTGAAGCAGTGTACCTAATAAAGTGGCCAGTGAGTGTAAAGGTCACTATGGTCTGTTATTATTTTACCTTGACCTCCTTGCACCAAAACTGCAGTGCTCTCCAGACTACTTGGAGCTTTTTCTCCCAGATGCACTCCAAGGTTGTCAGACTGGTAGTAGTGGTGTAGTTAACTAGAGGACTCCATGAGAAGCCTACTGACAAGTTCCTGTCCCTTTTTTACCTTCTTAGGGAATTGTTATGACTTCTGGTAGCACAACACGTGTGGCTATGAATCTGTGATCGCTATTCCGTGTTTTCAAGAGAATTAATTGAGGAGGTACTGTAGACCTGATGAAAATCTTCTACCCCAGAGATCCCATTATATGTATTAGGGAAATCTTTTTAAAAATAAAAAGCGCACCAACCTTCGCTATCTGCTGTTTGTCTGGAGGTAAAAAAGCGTGTCTAGGGATGAGTAGAAAAGACACAAACTCCTGCTTCTGACAAGCCTCCAGGCAGGACTTATCTGTGTTGATCAGTCAACCCAGATGTTCCAAGGCTGTCATAGGGAAATATTTTGTTCTGTACCATACTCACTTAAGAGGCTACCAGCGGCCATCACCTGGTGACCCGAAATAGTAATTCTGAGGCCTCTGATGCCTAACGCCATCCTGTCCATAGGGTGAGGAAAAAGACCAGCGCCTTTAACCGGGGGAACGGTGCCTCTTTGTTGCTTTTGCCACAGCTTGATCAACTCTCACTAGAACTCATAAGAGGCTATGTCCTCTTCCTTAAACAGAAAAGGATTCTTAGCTCTTTTGGAAGAAATCCAAGTGACTTCTCTCAGGATACTTCCACTTCCCCTTAATGATATTGGCTAGGGTCTCATGGACTGGGAAGGTCTTAGTCTTTCTCGAGTAACACCATAAGGAGCCTCTACCCCACTTGGGGTAAATCCAGCCCAACTGAAGGCTCATACCCATCTGAGAGTACTTCCAGTCCTCACCTAGGACCATAGAAAACAAAAAGGGAGGAAGACTCCTTCCTACTTGGCTGGAAAAACACATGGGGTAGGTATAAGTGAGGGATAATTTTAGGTTTATTCCTACACTATTTGATCAGGAGTCATCAACTATGTATTGTTGCTGCCAGAAATGGCAAGAAAAAAAATCCAGAATTACTGGATGATCCAGTTTACTTCCAATCCACCTAGACTGGAAAACAACTATATTCAGTGACCATAATAACCACTGTCAATAAACTGCACAATAAACTGCCAATAGCTATGCTAAATGTTTCTATTTGCAAATATGGAAAGGTGAAGGAACTACTGCAGAAGTGGCTTCTTGCTTAAAGCAATAACCAAATGCTTACTTTCCGAGTCCGCTTTTTTTTTTTTGACCAAGGCAGTTTTAACACTTTTGCGATGCTTGTGTTTTTGCTGTAATTTTCTCCTCTGCCATTTAGTGTATCCACACAAGTTATATATTGTTTTTTTTTCCAGGACAAGAGCTTTCTAAAAAAAAAAAAAAAAAAAAAAAGCTAATAAAAAACCTGCTAAATAGATTCTATTTGCCCTGAGTTTAGGTATACCCAGTTTTTTTTTTTTTTTTTCAGTTTCCTATTTCTAAACCATTTTTTTTCAAAATCTGGTAATTCTGCCCCCATGTGCTATTTTGGGTATCTTTGAAGCCGACCAATGCAATTTACCCTATCCATATATTTACCATATATTTTTGAAAACTAGAAGCCGCAGTATTTCAACGCTTTCCATGCACCAATTCTAATATCACCCTTTGGGGTAGTGATTGATTTTGTATTTTTCATCACACAACTTGTACTTCAGGTATGGATGTACAGCTCCTGGCATATTTCACTGTCACACATCAACCCAATATGTGTTCAGCAATATCTCCTGAGCTGTCTGGTGGTTTGGGGGGCTAAAATGCCACATTTGGGAAGTGCGCTTTTTCCCCATTTGGTCAGTTTCTTTTTCTCATTTTGGCCCTATCTTTGAACCACTCCAATTTACCCCATCAAAGCATGCATTTTTTTCTTTTTAAAGTAGACACCCCTTGGGTATTTGAAATTATAGTATTTTAACTCTTTTCATGTCAGGATCTTTGGGAAGACCGTGCTAATTTTAGCACTTGTTCACAATAAACTTGATTTCTTGATATTTTTGGACTTTTTATATATATAAAATTATTTTTTTTGCTGGAACTGGGCTCCATTGATTTGCATTGTTGGATGCAGTACCCATATTCAACCTGTAAGGAGAGCCAGACAGTCTTGGAAACTTTTTTTTTTTTTAAACGTATGCCGACATCTTACTAGTGGCAAAATCTCTTGCCGTGGCACTTGTGACTGCCACCCACTTACCCAAGCTTCTATTCCAATACATTCATTTACAGGTAATTGGGACTTGCCAAAATCTGCCTGAAATAGGCCTGCTCCAAAACAGGCTGGGTGTTTAAGATCAACCTGTCCACAGCTCAGCACTGCATGCATGAGTCACTCACTCCTTCTCTCCCTCGCCTCTATAAAAACAAGGCTGAATATACCTGTTTTCATATATTTATCTGACAATCTGATAAAAAGGCTGGTACAGCAAAAGTTCATTTGCCCCGGACAGCCTGTAAAGATAAAAAGCCAGTTAACCTGTCAGGACAAACCTTACCCACCTCGAACTCGGCAGTATCACGATTGACATGCTTCCATTACCAAAAAAACGGTAAAGAGACGAAAAAAAAAAAATCTACCAATACAAATCACCAATGGACACTGGCTGCGACAATGCTTAACAAATTGAACTAACTGCCTACCAAAAAGTTAGAAACATAACTGCCTAGAGAGAAGGAACATCTGCAGCCAGATTATTGAGTTCCTGAACATATTTTTCCTCCAACCTGAACACCTGCCTAAGCAGCAACCTCCCCTGCCAGCTCATCGCACTGAGAAAACAAGCAAAGGAAAAATGACTGAAGCCGTCCTTCAAGACTGAGAGAGCACCTGGCAGCATGTGATGGTTCTATTGTAGTTCTTTAATTCTGTTTTATGTATTATGGCTGCCTTTCTTTATTGTTACAATATATTTGTATGAGATGCCTAGTGATATCTCCTATGAAACACAGCAGATTTGTAATTTATGGGCAGGAATTTTGATCACACATGAGAGACAGCTCAGATACATTCATTTCCTTCCCTAGCAAAATTCAAGGAAGATAAGTTGGTCTCCTGACTGGACGCTTCACCGACTCATGTCTATGGTACTATTGTCATTTTTTCTCAGTAAAAAGATACAAAAAAAAAAGTGTGCTCTCCAAGCATGCTATGCCTGTCTGGAAGAGGGTTTAAAAACAAAAACAATTGCCCCAGGAGCCATGATGCAGTGTACTTGTTGCACAGTATGCATAGTCTTGTGCTAGGTGATGGGAATCCAGATGAAAGCCTCACTTGATGCAAGGCCCTCTTATAGCAGGGAATTCGAAGAGACCCAGACTCAATTAGCGGCATCAGTGATCTTCCTATTTCCTGTCATGTGATATAAGCCAGTAAGCTCTTTTTGTACTCACATGATGCAGCCAGTAAATGGAAGCTGCAGAGTTCTCTGCCTGTAAGGACAGCAGCATTACTGTTTCAGGATGATGCTTTTCAGACAGGAGCTGGGACTTGCGATAGTACTCATTAAGCGTACCTGTGTATATGCGCATCAGTACAAGGACAAAAGTAGCTTCCCTGACAAAAGCATTTTTTAATATATATATATATATATATATATATATACACATACATATTAGATTATGTGTGGACATTCAGTTATCCAATTAACTTTCATGCGGTTTTGCAGAAACAAAACCTTGGTTTGGTCCACATCTCACTTCCTGTCCCAATGAATGATTCCAGGTCATGATACTGTCTGACAATACCTTGCTAATGAACTGTGCATAATATTTATATACACATACACACACACAGTGTTGCCCCATGTGACCTTGATCCATCCCTGCAAATCATAGTGATAAGGGGGCTCACATGTAGCAAACTCAGTTGAGCGAGTTCTGCCTCTGCTTATTTGTAGAACACATACTGCTCCATCTCCTAGTTTCAGCAAACCACTGTCGAAGCAGTTTGCTTTGGCGCCCTCTAGTGTACAAACACAAAATTGCTAAACTGATTTAATAACAGCTATATGAGCAATGAACGTTTTATTTATAAAATCTTTCTTCAAGAACAAAACAAAAAGTATTATACAATAAAATATTTTACAAAACAGGAATATAAAACATGCCTTTTACAGTGTTCCAAAACACAATCTCCTTTATCTGCGTCAGTAAGTAGTAATCATTTTAAGTATCTAGATAGTAAAAATAAAAATCACCAAGTTAGGCAGATATAATTAAGGAAAGTCTCAATACTATGTACTCAAGGGCCTGAAACATTTCTGAGTTTTAGGTTTTCACCAACATATATACACAATCAATGCATAAAAAAGTGTTCCAGGTTCAAAATCAAAGTATCCTTATCACCATAAATATAAAGGAATTTTGCGGCTACCACACAATTATTTTGTGTCTTATTTAACTTATATATACAAATTAGGCATTTGCCTTTTAAGACACCTACAAATACGAGTAATGCCGGAAACTAGGAGTTATGTCAATGACATCCATAGGAGATGGACATAATAAAAGGCCGTTCATACACACAGTTACAAAAATACATAAAATATTACAGCAATATTAAAACCTTATAAAGGGAAATACTACAACATACATACATAACATTACGCATTAAGAGAACATTGATATACATGTTTACAGGTAGACAACAGGGATTATATTTAAAGAGGAATTCTGGTGCAAACATAGCAGCCAATGAAATGGCACTTTGTGCCAGAATAGGTTTTTTTTATGTACACACACACACACACACACACACACACACACAAATACCAATGGTATATAAACAATTACTGTGCAAGAGCAACACAAGGAGTACCTGTCCGGATCATCTGACACATAATGCTACAAAAGTGGATCAAAATAGCTCTAGGTTAACTCTCTAAGAAAGGGAAAATGCTGCGGCTTTTACTTTTGGCCGAGCTGAAGTTGTCCGATTTAAATCGTTTCGGAGAAGGAGTGGGGAGAGAAATGTTCTTGCGGATCTGGAATGAGAGAGAGAGAGACCAAAATTTAAGCAAGAGTTGCAGCTGTTTGGGGGTCCAACAACAAAACATAGCTGCTGCCACGTATCATAAAAGGCCTACCATGTAAAGACACAAATACTCGAGTGTATACTGGAATGTGAAAGACACCCTGCTACTTCTAACCATTTTCTTAAGACTCATGCATACCTTGAGCAATGCAATCACTAGGGATGAATCAATGAGTACCGTGCAGCAATCCTGGATCAAGTTTATTGCGCATGGCTAGAATAGTTTTGTGAGTCACGTGTAAATGGAGCTCTAAAGAGAATAACTAGCGAAACTCAGGCACATATAATAGTGGAAATGGGACATTTACAAGGGAGAGCTTCCTACCACATCCAAATGGTACATTGGGGGGCCAGTGACCACCAGCTCCAGCAGCAAAAAGTGCCTCTGCTCTAGTGTTGGCCAGTATAGACCGCTACACATATTGATTTGATTACCTTAGACTTTGGCTTTTCCTCACTCTCTTTCTTTCCCGGTGACACCGTTTGAAAGACAAAATTCCTCGAGTTCCGCGGTGCATTGGGATTAAGGTCAGACATTGCCGCAAGTTTCTGCAAAACTTCCTTAGGCTTGTTTAACAGGGACCCAGTCTGCATCTGAAATCAAGGGGATAATACAGTTTCACGCAAGCTTCATAACCCCTTGGCGACCGGACTGTTTTGGAAAGGTTGTACCCCTTCGTGACAACGGCTATTTTGCCATTTCTTAAATTAGCGATAGAGATATTGTAGCACTTATTTGTCATGAATCCCTGAAACACCCCTGCATGTACATATCTTTCAAAAGTACAGAACCCAGGTTATTCTGCTTGGGGTATTTTGAAACTACTCATGCAGCCATTTTACCACCAAAGTTTGCAGAGCTCCCCACACACACAGATACATTTACTGAGAATTTAAAGGGTTACTAAGAGACATTGTCCCAATATATGTTCCGCAACATCTCCACATAATCATCACACCTCTCAGCCATCCACCATTCATCACACAATCACTGCAGCTAACATGTCAGGCACATCAATGTCTGGCATGTCAATTGTCGTGTTGAGTTAATACACATTCTACAAAAGCGTGGGCTTATACCCACAAAAACACTAGTTGAAAGAGGGGGGGGTTCTGGGGGTAGGAGGGTTATTTATAGTGATATCCAATAAAAACTCATTCTACTTTATGCTACAGCCAATGCATTACAATGGCTACTAACCGAATCCCAGAGCCAGAGAAACCGCTAGAGTGCATAACCAAAAAAAAAAAAGTTAGGCAGACTCACCTTATGGTGGCTAAATGGTTTTATCACTTCAAATGGATTTCTGGATACAGGTTTCTTCACTTCCTTCATTTCAACAGTAGCTAGAAAAGTAATAGAAGGAAAAAAAGTGTCTAAATTCTGCATTTCAGACCCCCAAAATACCCTACAAAGCTTACTCCTACAAAGGGTTCACTGGCACATGAAATCACTCTCCACCAAATGTATCGGTTTGTCTTAGTCTGTCAATTCTTGTGTTGTCATACCCCTTAAATATATGTATTGTATTAAGAGCTGCGTAAACTGTTGGCGCTATATAAATAAAAGATAATAATAATAATAATAACGTTAAACCAGCAGAGTCACAATATTTTATTCATTAAAATGGAGCTGGCATTGTGGTTTCAATTGCCTGATTACCCTCTGTAGTATAAAGGACCAGCAGAGCTGCTCCTGCTTACTGCATCCCGCAATCAGTAAGATCAGCTCCAAAAACTCTTAGACTTAAGTATGTCTTATAAATGGGCATATACGTTATTCTTCATAATGTAAATTGTATGAAACTGTACTCCCTCTGCGGTGAACACATCTCTCTGTCTGCTTGTTAGAAATAGTAACTCACCTCTTCGTTGGAAGACTTTGGCAGTAACCTTTTTAGCAAGTTTCATGAACTGGCTGCCTTCACCAATATCCTCCTCCTGATCAGCATGCCCTCTTTCAGCCTAAAAGACAACATTAATAATACAACAGCATTCTTATAGCAAAACAGGGACGTTACACTAATCTCAGGCTCACACACCAATGTTCAACGTCTGGTGGTAAGAAAGAATAATCAACAGAGCCGTTTTCAATCTTTCAGTGCAGTGAGGAGCGCTTTTTTTACACTAGTTTCTAGATCACCTCACCCACTCCTGGCTTGCAGAATTTGGACTAAATTTCATCATCCTTTATCACCCCCTTCTTTCAAGTTGATAGCTTCTCAAGGGTCCTTTTAAGCCCCTTCTAATGTAGATCTTGCCCTCAATATATTTTTATTAGCATGAGATTAAACACCTGTTACTAGAACAATTTACTATTGACCTCTGCTTTTTATCTAACCATCACATGGGACACAGCCTGCATTATTTTTGTGTATATATAGATAAACAGTTGATGACAACATACACACTCCAAATAAAAAAAGCCAAGCAGTAGCAATGTCAATTAGAAGGTTTATAACCCTGCTTTCCTGTTGAAAGTATAATCTGAGGGTTATTCTCTCCATGATTGTTGTTGTGCCCTACCTGCTCCCGGAGCCACTGTTCTCGCTCAAATCTTTCTTTCCTCCATCTGGCTTCCGTCTCGTCCAGCTCCTCATTCTCCCCCTCTTGCTCATCCGCTTCAGAGTCTCTCCGGAACATGTCCAGCTGAGAGGCTTCATCTGGGTAAAACCATGATATAAACGTTGTAAACGTCTGCTGCGAGTATCTTAAAATCCAAGTCATTTCAACCTTCTTTGGCACAATGATGGCCTTATGGTTCCACTGGTTTACGGGAACCTCCCTCTGTCTTTTTAAGTTATGCCCCACACATTTGTTATAGACTAGGGAAAGGGGCCAAGTATAAAAGTATGTTTTATGTACCAGACAGAGCTAGACTGGTCAGGCGATTCCAATCAAACTACAGGTTTTAGATTTGCATGAGCCAGTGGAAAACTAAAGGTCAAATTCAAGCACTTAGACATGGTATGCATGTAAAGTACTACCTTAAGCTAGAAGAATATGGGGCCAAATAGCACACCATTATCTAAACACGTGTGCACCATTCTATCAACCTGTCTAGAAAAAAAGCTTGTGTAAAATCTCTGACTTTATGGTTACATGTGTAGAATGCAGGAGAACAGTTAGATAATCTATTACAACAAATTTAAAAATTAGCCTTTACACTACTAAATTACCAAACATCTTCCATCTGTATTTTCTTGTTCTCCCCGGTCCATCGCTGTGAAGATCCCCATCAGCTAAGTAACGTTCCTGATACAGGCGCAGCCGCCGCTTGTCCTCATCCATGGTTACTTTCCTGAAATGTAGTAGTAAAAGATGCAAGATAAAAAAGTGACCCTAATACCACACACACATATATATATATATGTATATTTGATATTATATATATTGCATGGACTCCTAATGTACTTTACCACATTGAGTAATGTAAAAAAAAAAAATGGGGAGGTTAAGATAAAGGTGCATGGTACTGCCATGTGTGTAGCACAACAACAAAGTGGTTAATACTGTCATGATGATAAAAATAGATTTTTTTTTTTTTTTTTACTATAACAAGGCAACCAATACGCTGGTGAAAGTTGTAACTTTAGAATATAAAATCGCAAATGTTATCTATAAAGTCAGATGGTGTGGGCTTAGGATGGGGTTGTTAATGTGATTACATGGAAATCTCAATGCTATTGTGCGTATGCAGCCATTAAATGTAAATCACAATATCCATTGGAAATAACTATTTATCTCAGGATTGATTTTGAATGAGTATGTTAGAGAAAATGTAACCTGTAAAACACAATTCATAATAAGGTTTAATAAGAACACAACTACAAATGATAACCCTTGTGGTGGAACAGATGGATCTTATGGGCAAACAATGTTGAAATTAACTATAGAGTCTATACACAGAAAAGAGATACTAACATGTGGATCTTGTTGACTTGGTCCTGCAATTCTTCGTCTGAAGGAAGGTCTTCATCAATGACCTCTTCCTCGTATTCATCCTCTTCCCCTTCTTCCTCATCGCCACTGTCGGCATCACTCCCAGAAAGCTCAGCTTCATCTTCCATGAAGTCCTGTAACTTCCTACATATTAGATTGGCAAAACAAGTTAGATCACTGTGGAATATGGAGTGTTTGCGCACACACACACACACTCATATATACTAACTGCAATCATAGGTACCAGGGTGCTTGTTAAGGTTACACAACTAGCTCCTGGGAAGGATTTTTTTTTTTTTTAAAAAGGGACCCGTTAATCTTTGAATCATTCTGTGTGGACAATGTATTGATTCAGGAGAGACAGAACATGGAGAAAGAAAAAACTAAAAAAACAGTCTCAATGTTTGGCATACTTACAGCTTTTTCTTTTTCTGCTGCAGTCTTAGCAAATCCTCTTCATCTTCTGAAGAAGCTTCCTTTTCGTCATTTTCACTGTCTTCCTCATTTTCACCATCACTGTTGCTGTCTTTTTCATCTTCTTTCTCCTGTGTTACAAATGAGGTTGTCACTGTACCTATAACATACTGTTACCTAGGCAACTAAAAAAAGGTAGAAAAGTCCAGAAGTCCAACACTGCATACTTTTCACGGGGGGGGGCTACCTATTTATCCTCATACCTTTAAAACATATCTGGTGCTATTTAAAAAACAAAAAAAAAAACAGTACATTTTGTATTTGTTTTGGATCAACAAATTTCACAATGACACACAAGGGAGGCCTGTCTATAGTACACACACTGACTGGGAGAGCTGAAAGAGACTGGGGGAAAAAAGCAGAGGCAGTTTAACCCCTTCAGGACCGGGATTTTGATACTAACGTGTCGCTAAAGGACCGGAGCTGTTTTTGTGTTTTTGCCATGTCTTCTTTCACCTGTAATTTCTCTCTTATCAATTAGTGCACCCACACAAATCATATATTGTTTTTTTCAGCACAAGTAGGGCTTTCATATGAAACCATATTAAGCTGGGTAGTACATTGTTTTGTTTGAAATAAACGGGAAAAAGTGGGGAAAAAATGAAGAAAACGCATTTTTTTACAGTTTTGTATACATACAAATTGTACACACATTGAACCAATGGGAAAAAACTATCCCAAATATATTCATTAACTTGTCCTGATTTGGAAACCACCCAACATGGCCAGGATTTTTATCTATTTTGACCGGTATAGGGCAAATATTGCAAGGCATGCATCACATTTTTGAAATGTAATTTTTTTCAAATTTGGCATGGTAGTCTAATAACGGCAATAGATGTCACAGATACTGATTATCCCCCCAAAATTATATGTTTATGAACAGTAGATAAGTCAAGGTGTACAACTAGGGTCATTTTGACACTTTTCAAACAGGGATTTTATCGCCAATTGCTGCCAAATTTTGAGGTATTTTTATATTTTTTTGGTTTTTTTTGCATATGTTGCAATGTTGCTTTAGATTTTATATTATATTTTGTATAGAATATGTGCAACTGCAGAAAAAAACACCAAACTGTGTTCACCAACATCCCCCGGTTCCAACAAGGCCTCACATGCATGGTTCATGCATTTTTTGAGGAAGCCATGAGGCCATAACTGGAACATGCGCATTTTAGTTTTCAAATTTGGAATTTTCAAAAATTGGTTTCTTGGGCCCATATCCCATTTTGGAAGCCCCCCACTGTAAATTACCCCATAAAAGTATATATTTATGAACAGTAGACAAGTCAAGGTGTTCAACTAGGGTAGTTTTGACAGTTTTCAGCTAGCCATTTCTTCACTGATGTCTGCCAAAGTTTACGGAAAATTTATTTTATTGCGTTTTTAACAAATACATTTCAATGTTAAAATTTATTTCTTGCACAGAATATGTGCAACAGTGGAAGAAAACACCACATTTTTTTCACCAACATCCCATGAGTACAACAAGGCCTCACATGCATGGTTCATGCATTTTTTGAGGAAGCTATGAGGGAAAAACTAGAACATGCGCATTTTCATTTTCAAATTTGGAATTTTCAGAAATTGGTTTACTGGGCCCATATCCCATTTTGGACATTTTGGAAGCCCCCCACTGTAAATTACCCCATAAAAGTATATATTTATGAACAGTAGAGTCAAGGTGTTCAACTAGGGTAGTTTTGACAGTTTTCAGCTAGCCATTTCTTCACTGATGTCTGCCAAAGTTTACGGAAAATTTATTTTATTGCGTTTTTAACAAATACATTTCAATGTTAAAATGTATTTCTTGCACAGAATATGTGCAACAGTGGAAGAAAGCACCACATTTTGTTCACCAACATCCCCCGGTTCCAACAAGGCCTCACATGCATGGTTCATGCATTTTTTGAGGAAGCTATTTTTGAGGGCAAAACTGGAACATGCGCATTTAATTTTTTAAACTTTTTTAAATATTTTTTTTATCAGATTACTTATAAGTGACAGGTTTAGGCCGCTGACATTAATCAGGGAGACCGATCAATAATCAGCGACTTAAAATGTCACCGACAAGTGATCAGGTAATAATTATTATTTTTTCATTTATTAATAATTTGTGTTTTTTCATAATTACCCTAGATGACCCCTCTCTCTTTGTAGAGCAGGGTCATCTGTGGGCTGCCATAATGATCCGATCACTCCTATTGGCCAGGAGTGATCTGATCAGCCCAGCCCAACATTTGACCTGGAAGCACCCTGGACTTTCAGGTCAGTGCTGTTATTTTTTTTATTATTGGAAGCACCCTGACTTTAACTCTTTCAAAGCTGATGCTCCATTGAAGCACAGCATTGACTGATATTTAGTCCCCACAAGCTTGTGGGGACTAATATTAACCCCTGCAATGCTGCAATGGGGGTCATACACAATCGCAGCATTGAAGGGGTTAATTGAGCAAGAGGGGGTAGGGGTTAATTGAGCAAGGGTGGGGGTGGGGGCTGGTCTCCACACTCATGTGGAGACCAAAGAACCCTGTCTCCCTGTCCCTGAAGCTGCCTCTGGCAGCCGGGACACAATCTTCCATAGACTGGAGATTGCAGGGGAGGAGTGTCTTTGTTCAGTCCTACAGGACTGATCAAAGGGCTTGTGGGGGCTCGTTTTTGCTGTTGCTGGTCTGCCTGGAAGCTTCCAGGCAGACCACCAGCAGCAGAGCCCCATAAAAAATGTGAATTAACCCCTTCAATGCCACGATCGCGGCATTGAAGGGGTTAGCGCTGCACTGACGCTCTCATGGAGCGATCAGACAGCAGGGGGGTGTTGTGTCAGGTCCCCACACTTGTGTGGGGACCCAATCAACACACCACCACCTTCCCTGCAATCACGGTTTCAGTCTACAGAATCACTACGTGGGAGTGATTGTAGGCTTGGGGGCGGGCTTAGAGAGGCTGTGTTGGTCTGCCCAGACTCCTGGGCAGACAGCAGCAGCAGCGCCCCCGCGATCACCAGGATTGTGGCGATGTGGGGGCGGTTTTTGGTGATGACGTACCTGATCACGGTCTACCTGTGACCAGGAAGTACCAGGTACGTCCCAGGCCTGAAGGGGTTGTAAAGTTGGTTATTGAGATTATACCTTCCTGTAAAATGTTGAAACGATGAAAAATCTTAGTTATTGCTAACTATGGAAGGAGTTGATATGTATAATATGGAAAATTTTAATAAACAAATAAGAAAAGAAATACTTGCATTTGAAATACCTTGGGGTGTCTAGTTTAAAAAATATATGATTTAATGGGGTAAATTGAACTGACCAGCTTCAAATATGTCTCAAATAGGATATGGTGGAGGAAGGATCATATGTCAAAGCTGTAAGTTAAAAAAATTGCACACTTCCCAAATGTTTTACCTCTCATGCAACCCAACAAACCCATGTATGGTTGGTATCACTGTACTCGGGACATATTGCTGAACACATATTAGGGTGTTGTTTGACAGTGACTTATACTAGGAGCTATAAATTCATACCTGAATACAATTTGTGTGTAAAAATACAAAAAAATTACTACCACAAACTTTGGCAAAGGAAAAAAAAAAGAAATAACTTGGGGTGTCTAGTTTTCAAAAATATATGGTTTGATGAGGTAAATTGAATTTTATGGCAAGACAGGAGGCTTCATATTTGAATCAACTTCTTTACTCAAAACCTCCAGCAGCAAAGAAATGGTTAATAACATTGAAACAAAACTCCAATCAGAAACAGTCAGAGGTCATAAGAAAGCCCACAAAGTAGACCACTTCCTCTTCTTTGCTGCTGACCTCCAGGTGAGCACCCTCTTTTATAGTGTGCTTCCCAAAGTACACTTATTTGGTCATATTTATTTAATTACTGGGGTTTTATTCACCTCTGTTTTATTATCTGTTGGTTTGTTTGTTTTGCCTGTGTTTTTTGAACTTTATCCGCGCGGTTTAGTTTTCGCGCCTTTTTTCCATGTGCCGTTTTCTTTAATTACCTTCGTTTTAGCTGCTCCCTTCTCCTACCCACGAGCCTCGTGCTCCGTGAGAGCGCGCAGTGTATTCTGCGGGCTCTTCCGTCTGTCCGCGGCGGTTTTTTCCTATAGCCATGGTTAGCTGCCTTTTAAGAAAACTTTATTGACGTCCGGTCCCGTGTACAGCCCGCGTAACTAAGTGGCGCGGAGCCAGTTTTCTTGTTTTAAACTGATCCTTCCACTTTTTTAGAGGCTGGCTTCCCCCATGTTTTAGATTGTTCCCCTTTATCCTGGCCATGTCGTCTAAACACGAAACTTCATTTATAAATCATAAAATATTATAATAAATAAATAAAATATATATATATATATATATGTATATACTGTACATACTGCTTAAGCCTTTCGTGGCTACTTACCTATTGTGACTTCATCACTCCTGTGATTGGCGTCTGGATCACTGCGAGCCCCGGGAGGGTGACCCCCTAGACAATCGGGTTTGGCCTCTGGCCTATAAAACCAGCCCTCTGGGTGACCCCCTCAGGTGCTTACGGGTGACCCACGTTTTTTTACCGGATTCTGACTCTGTCCCTTTCTCTGTGCCACAGATTGTTTCTCAATAAAGAGTCTGCTATTATAACAATGTCTGAATCTGATCAGCTTTTACCCGCCGCTTTACAGGCATGGCTCAGGACAGCCCTAATGGAGTCCCTCCCGGCTGCACTGGCCTCCATGAACCGCCCGTCCACCACCCGGGCAGCTCCATGCTCCGACTCTCCAGGGCCTGACATCTCTGACTCAGACGAGTCACAACACTCTCCTCCTGAGGAACGTCTTCGTAAGCGTCAATGGGCCGAAGGAGAAGTATCCCTTAAGGGCAAGGCTCCCCTAAAAAGAGCCAAGGCTCCCGCTTTACAAGTCACCAAACCACCTTCTTCTCGATTGGAGAGGGAAGGTGGCGTTGAAGGATACGAGACGCTGGACGAGTACCCTCAGCCGCTTCTAGATCGGCACGCCCTGTTCAACATCCGGCCTTAGTACGGGAAACGATTTTGGAGGATCCTTCCTCTTCCTCTGCGCCAGAGACATCCACACAAATTCTGGACTCTGCGGGCCTCCCTATGTTTGACCCTCGGAATCTACGACATCCTAGATCTTCGGCGTGGGCCCCGGCGGCTCATATTTCACAATTCCTTCGTTTTTGGCTACGCCGGCCTCTTGAAAAAGAGGCCCGTCAAAAGCTATGTGCCGAATGCCCTCGTCCTACTCTACCAGATAAAGTGGGTAATACCCCTGAATTGGACCCGTCCTTCGTTACCTTCATGACGCGGTCCGGCAAGGACCCTCGCAAAGGTCAGGAGCAGGGTTTACGCTCTGCCCAAGATAAATTGCTGGACGTGGCGGGCCCTCTCACTCAGGTTCTGTCGGTGGCAGACGAGGCCTTGACGGATGGCACCCTAGCAGATCCCTTTGTCATTCGTGAATGGGCACAACGGGCAGTTTGCCTTCTGGGCAATGCCAACTCGGCAATCTCTGCTGAACACAGGAAGGCAGCAATGTTTAAACTGGACAGCAAGCTAGCTGAACTGGCGCCCAAGGAGTTAGGGCCTGAAGCCCAAGGCCTGCTTTTCAGGGAGAAATTCCTCAAAGAGCTCAACATGCACGTGAACGTGTTTACCTCCCTGAACAAGGCACAGACCTCGATGCAGAAGGTTTTCAGATCCGGGGATCGTTTTTTGGGGAGAGCTGGTCGGCAGAGGGGCCGTGCCACCAGCAGAGCGGCCTTCCAAGGCAACAGGCCCAGGTTTCAGGAGGGCTCGGCGGGACAACGCTCCCAATTCCGCTCTCCATTCTTCAGAGGTGCCACCAGGGGTAGAGGAGTCTCCTCCAGATCACGAGGTTCTTCAGGTAAGACCCTCTTTAATGTTACCTCACATTCCTATTGCCGGTCGTTTGATGTATTTTTCCCGAGCTTGGTCGCATCTCACTCAGGACCCTTGGGTTCTTCAGTATGTCCAAGGCTTTCGCCTAGAATTCCATTCTCGGCCTCGACAGCCCGGTGTCACGTTCTGCCCAGGCTGCGGAGCTACATATCTGTCTTGCTTTAGTTTCTCTGTTTTGTTTCGATCCATTCCTGGATTTCCTTTTGCTTTGTTCTGATCTTCCATTCCTTGCTTCTGCTTCAGCTCTTTGCTTGACCTCTGTTTCCTTTATAAGGTGTGCCCCACCTATGTGTTCTGTTTGTCTCAGTCTTCAGTCTAAGGTATGTCTCAGTGCTATGTGTTTGCATTACACGTTTGGTTTGTTTCGTACCACTGTCTACAGGGATTAGCGTTAGGACCCACCGTCATTGGAGTACTTTGGCGTAGTGGTGGGCTAAGCATACTATGGCCATATCATGTGACGGAATCTCCAATTGTTATCAATCAGTCTTAGGCTAGTTTCTGTATTCATGTTTGTGTGTCTCTTATGTACCTTTGCCCTTCTCCCTTGTATCATCTGAGGATTCTGGTTCCTCACTCCTTCCCCTGTGTTCCTTGCCTTGTTCCCTATCCTTTGTTGTGCCCTGTATCATGTATATCTTGTCTAGTAATGTTTATTCCTTGTCTGGTTCACTGTAGTGCCATGTAACATGTATGTCTTGGTTATGTTTCGTGCCTGGTCTCCCTGTCCCTTGCTTGTTATGTTTCTGCTATACCCTTTGCTTAGCATCCATACTCCCAGCCTGCAGCATCCTGCACGTGATTCAAGTGATTCTTCATGCCTGCGGCCATCTGTCACGGACTGGGTCCATACGGATGACAGAGGATCCAGCGCACCCGAAGATTGTATGCAGGAGTCACAGTGCAGTAGTGGAGTTTGGACAGGGCCTGGTTGCAGGATGACCACACTCACCCAGGTGCAGCCAAACACCAGCGCCCTGATATGGCAGCAGAAGAAGTCCAGAATGAAGTGAAGATACATCCTGCAGGCATCCTGGAGCAGGCATGAAGAATCACTTGAATCACGTGCAGGATGCTGCAGGCTGGGAGTATGGATGCCAAGCAAAGGGTATAGCAGAAACATAACAAGCAAGGGACAGGGAGACCAGGTACGAAACATAACCAGACAAGACATACATGTTACATGGCACTACAGTGAACCAGACAAGGAATAAACATTACTAGACAAGATATACATGATACAGGGCACAGCAAAGGACAGGGAACAAGGCAAGGAACACAGGGGAAGGAGTGAGGAACCAGAATCCTCAGATGATACAAGGGAGAAGGGCAAAGGTACATAAGAGACACACAAACATGAATACAGAAACTAGCCTAAGACTGATTGATAACAATTGGAGATTCCGTCACATGATATGGCCATAGTATGGTTAGCCCACCACTACGCCAAAGTACTCCAATGACGGTCTAACTGCTTTTCTGCTGCATTGCTGGAGGCTATACAGCCTGGCTGAGTTGCCATGGCTACACTCCTGTCACTCCTGTGACTCAGCCCATTGTCCAGCCCACAGCCAGCCCCTTTTGGCTATTTAAGCAGCTAAAACTTCACTTCCTCCTTGCCCTTGTGTTGTTTCCGGCTGCAAGTGTTATCGCTGTGTTCCTGAATTCCTGTGTATGACCTGGCTTTCTCTGACGTCCCTCCCGGCTCCTGATTCCTGGCTTGTTCCTGACTTCGCTGATCTCTGTATTTCTGACCCGGCTTGTCTGAGTACCCGTCTTGGTTTCTGACCCCGGCTTGTCTTTTGGTATATGCTTTTGGATCACGATTTGGCTTTGTTCACTATCGTCATTACAATAAAGGTGATTGCATTTTACGTTTTGTGTCCGTCTGGTTCCTGGTCCCTAACATTACACAAGGGCCATGAACCCAGAAGGGGCAGGCAATCCACCAAATGTTTTTACCAGGCTGGACCAGGTAGACCAGCGCATGGACCAATTTGCGCTAGCTCTCCAGACCTTGTTGCTCCGTACTGCACATCTGGTTCTGCCAGCTCAGGTCCCCACGGCACAGGCTGCCTCTACACCTGCTGCTGCTTCCGCTCTGTCTGCCACTGGTGATTTTAATACTGCCAGAGGCTTGACAGGGTCTGCCCCGCTTCCTGAACGTTATGGGGGTGACCCTAATTTGTGCAGAGGTTTCCTGAACCAGGTCAGTATCTATCTGGAGATGGTACCTCAGGCCTTTCCGTCTGACAGGAGTAAGGTGGGCTTCGTGATTTCTTTACTCTCAGACAGGGCCTTGGCATGGGCGAATCTCCTTTGGGAGACACAGAAACCTTTAGTACACAATTACCCTGAGTTTGTTGCATCTCTAAAATGGGTATTTGATGTACCGGCACGCTCTGCTTCAGCTGCCAAACGATTAATGTCCATTCGGCAGGGTACAAGGACGGTTTCGGACTATGCTATCGAGTTTCGTACCCTGCCCGCTGAGGTTGGTTGGAATACTGAGGCTCTCATGGCTGCTTTTTCTAATGGGCTCTCGGATATACTTAAGGATGAGATTGCGGCCCGGGACCTTCCCAGTGATTTGGAGGAATTGGTCTCTTTTTGTATCCTTATTGACTCACGAATCCGTGAGAGACCATCCTTCCGGGAGCGCCTGCGGAGGACTCCTATACGTTTAGCCCCGAGCTTTTCATCCCTACCCGTGCCTCCCTCTCCTCCCATGCCTCCTGGTCTCGACACTTCGGGCATTGTGGAACCCATGCAGCTTGGATTTACCCATCTCTCGGTTGAGGAGAGGGCCTTTAGGAGGAGGGAGGGTCTCTGTCTTACTGTGGTAAAGCAGGGCACCTGCTGCGAACTTGCCCTACATGTCCGGGAAAACGCCTGCACCTAAGGCTGCAGAGGGGATAGTCCTTAGGTGGCATCTCGGCATCCCCAGATATCCAGAAGGATAAACCTCTAGTCTCGGTGGGTCTCACTTGGGGCAAGATTTTTGTCATTTCTGAGGCACTCATTGACTCGGGGGCAGCGGGCCTTTTTATTGACAGCACCTTTGCTCAGAAGCACTCTATTCCGTTGTAGCTTCGGACTGCTCCACTTGCCATTGAGGCGATCGATGGCAGACCGTTACAGCCCCCGCAGGTCACCCATGAAACCGCTCCTTTGTCTATGGCTGTTGGGGCTCTCATCATGAAATGATTCAACTCCAGGTGATACACTCTCCTCATTATCCTGTGGTTTTAGGATATCCATGGTTTGCGCAAACATAATCCCGTGTTTGATTGGGTAAGGGCCGAAGTCTTGGCATGGTCGCCTAATTGTTCCAAAACATACCTAGGGAGAGTGGTGAAGGTGCTAACCACTTCTCCGGTCTCTTTGTTGCCTGAAGAGTATCAAGAGTTTCATGATGTATTCGATAAGGGCCGGGCTGGTGAGCTCCCAGCTCACCGCCCGTACGATTGCGCCATTGAGCTGCAACCTGGTGCCATACCCCCTCGAGGTCGAGTCTACCCATTATCTGTCGCAGAGAATAAGGCCATGGAGGAGTATGTTGCGGATGCGCTGTCCCGGGGGTTCATCCATAAATCCTCTTCCCCTGCTGGGGCCGGATTCTTTTTTGTGAAAAAGAAGAGAGGCGAACTGAGACCCTGTATAGATTACGTATCACGGTTAAAAATGCCTACCCGATTCCACTCATTACCGAGTTATTCGATTGCTTAAAAGGGTCCAAGGTATTTACAAAGCTCGACCTGCAAGGGTCGTATAACTTAGTAAGGATAAAGGAGGGCCACGAATGGAAAACCGCGTTTAACACCAGGAGCGGGCATTATGAATACCTAGTTATGCCCTTCGGTCTCTGCAATGCCCCCGCGGTTTTCCAGGAATTCATAAACGATGTCCTAACGGACATGCTCCAACAATGTGTGGTGGTATACCTAGATGATATTTTGATCCATTCCACCTCCATAGAAAGCCACCACGCTGATGTAGCCCGAGTCCTACAGAGGTAACGAGGGAATAATCTCTTTTGCAAATTGGAGAAGTGCGAGTTCCACCGCAAGCAGGTCACCTTTCTGGGGTACGTAATTTCAGAGGTCGGTTTCGCTATGGATCCTGAAAAACTCTTGTCTGTTCTCGAGTGGCCAAGACCTGTAGGTCTCCGCTCCCTTCAACGGTTCCTTGGCTTCGCTAACTATTATAGGAAATTCATTCGGAATTTTTCCTCTGTTGTTAAGCCTTTTACGGACATGACCAAATAAGATGGCAATGCCTCTCTTTGGTCCCCAGGGGCCATCAAAGCTTTTGAGTCATTGAGGGCCGCTTTTGCCGCAGCTCCTGTTTTGGTACACCCGAAACCCGAACTTCCATTCATACTTGAGGTCGATGCGTCTGAGACAGGGGTAGGCGCCCTCCTTTCTCAACGTCCTACTCCTGAGAGCCAGTTGCACCCATGTGGGTACTTCTCCAATAAGCTAGGTGCTGCGGAATGCAACTATGAAATTGGTGACCGTGAGTTGCTTGCGATAATACTGGCTCTCAAAGAATGGAGGCATTTGCTTGAGGGAACTTCCGTGCCAATCCTAATTCTCGCAGATCATAAAAATCTCGTCTACCTGTCTGAGGCTAAACGCTTAACTCCGAGGCAGGCCCGTTGGGCATTATTTTTATCCCGTTTTAATTATGTGGTCTCGTACCTGCCGGGGACCAAAAATGTCCGGGCCGATGCTCTCTCTAGACAGTTCTCGAAAGCTAAAGAGGAGTGTCCTCCTAGTCCGATTATTCCCCCGGACTGAGTACTGGCTACCATACGTACCTGCATAACATCTCCCCTCGGGAACAGAATACGGTCCGCTCAGGTAGATGCACCTGCTGAAACCCCCACAGGGTGATGTTTTGTACCTGTCAACCTGCGTACCAAGTTACTTTCCACCTATCATAATCCTAAATTAGCAGGGCATCCCGGGAGGAACCAACTTCTCTGGTCGGTTTCCCGTCTCTTCTGGTGGCCAGGAATTAACAAAGATATTGTTGCCTTCGTAGCAGCCTGTCCAGTCTGCGTGCAGACTAAATCACCCCGTCACCTTCTAGTGGGCCTTCTCCAACCCATACCTACTGGTGAGAGGCCATGGTCTCACCTTGCCATGGATTTCATAGTCGACCTTCCGCTGTCTAGCGGTAACACAGTTATCCTCATGGTTGTTGACCGGTTTTCTAAAATGATACACTGCATACCATTCAAAAAGCTCCCTTCCGCTAAGGAGTTGGCTACAGTTTTTATCAAGGAGATCTATCGGCTACATGGGGTTCCCAAAGTCATACTTTCTGACCGGGGTAGCCAGTTCGTCTCGAGATTTTGGAAGGCCTTCTGTGCGGCAACTGGGTATCCAACTCTCCTTCTCCTCAGCCTACCACCCACAATCTAATGGGGCTGCGGAAAGGGCCAATCAGGGCTTGGAGCAATTCCTGCGGTGCTACATCTCGGACCACCAAAATAACTGGTCGGATCTGCTACCCTGGGCGGAATTTGCTCATAATAGTGCTGTCTCGGCCTCTACCCGGTTCTCCCCTTTCATGGTGAATTATGGGCTTCAGCCCTCCATGATTCCTGATAATTTCACTTCCCAGGGAATTCCGGCACTGGAGGATCATCTCCAGCAGATCCGTTCCACATGGGTGCAGGTTCAGGAGGTACTTCAACGCTCACAACAGTGTCAGGAGCTCCAGGCTAATTGTAAACGCCTACCCGCGCCTTCCTATCAGGTAGGGGAGAGGGTCTGGTTATCCTCCCGAAATCTCCACCTCCGGGTGCCCTCCCAGAAACTGGCTCCCCGGTATGTGGGGCCTTTCCGTATTCTTCGACGGGTACACCCTGTGGCCTATGCCCTGGATCTTCCTTCTAACATGCACATCCACAATGTGTTCCATGTCTCACTGTTGAAACCTCTGGTCTGTAATCGTTTTACTACAGTCACTCCTCGCCTCATAGACAACCATGAGGAGTTCGAGCTCCGCTCCATAGTCGACTCTCGGTTCCGTGGGAAGCTCCAGTATTTGGTCCATTGGAAGGGGTACGGTCCCGAGGAGAGATCTTGGGTTCCAGCCTCAGATGTCCATGCTCCCGCTCTCCTTCGTGCCTTTCAGGAGGTACTGTTAAGGTCTAGCTGCTTTTCTGCTGCATTGCTGGAGGCTATACAGCCTGGCTGGGTTGCCATGGCTACACTCCTGTCACTCCTGTGACTCAGCCCATGGTCCAGCCCACAGCCAGCCCCTTTTGGCTATTTAAGCAGCTAAACTTCACTTCCTCCTTGCCCTTGTGTTGTTTCCAGCTGCAAGTGTTATCGCTGTGTTCCTGAATTCCTGTGTATGACCTGGCTTTCTCTGACGTCCCTCCCGGCTCCTGATTCCTGGCTTGTTCCTGACTTCGCTGATCTCTGTATTTCTGACCCGGCTTGTCTGAGTACCCGTCTTGGTTTCTGACCCCGGCTTGTCTTTTGGTATATGCTTTTGGATCACGATTTGGCTTTGTTCACTATTGTCATTACAATAGAGGTGATTGCATTTTATGTTTTGTGTCCGTCTGGTTCTTGGTCCCTAACATCAACGAGGCAAAGTCATAACTGACTCCGACTCAATCAATCCAATTTCTGGGGTTTACGGTGGACAAGGTGGAGGCGGTCTTACGCCTTCCACATACAAAGCTCTCGGCCATCAAAAGGGACATCTGGCGGTTACTCTGATGTCCGTAAGTGTCTTTGCGGGATCTGGCTCGCATGATCGGCCAACTCTCGGCTTCCATATTTCCGGGACCTCTTCACTACCGGGCGATGCAGCGTTTAAAAACGGCATGCCTCCGTCGCTTGGGTTCCTACAACCAGTTCATTCGTCTTACAGACGAAGTACATCTGGAGCTGAGGTGGTGGTTACACCACATGGAAGCATGGAACGGCCGGGCTATCTTTGGGCACACCCCAAATTTTTATCTGGAATCTGACGCCAGCCTCCTGGGCCGGGGTGTCACTAACGGTGGTTCAGGCTGTGGATCCACGCTGCAGTACAAGGAAAGGCGCCCCAAGCGGTGATGACGAGCAATGCAGGAACAAACAGATGGTACAAGGAGCAGGCAATCGGATAGTCGGGGTCACGAGCAGAGGTCAGGACAGGCAGCAAACAACGGATAGTCGGGGTCACTAGCAGAGGTCAGGGCAGGCAGCAAACAACAGATAGTCAGGTACAAGCTGAGTTCAGGTAAAGGCAGGCGGCAAACAACGGGTGGTCAGGTTCAAGCAGAGTTCAGGCAACGAAAAGGCAAATAAGGTTCTGGAACGCTAGTGAAGGCAATAAAGGCACTATCACAGGCAAGGGATACTTGCAGACTGAGGGTTTAAATATCCCTCTTGCTCCAGGATCCTCCTACCCCCTAAATTAGGGGGAGGAGGAAAAAAGATAAATACCCCTTTAAGACGCGGCATGAATATTTATGAGATTCGCACGCGAGAACGGCTCTCATGACGCTGAGACGCGCGTCCCGTCTAGATCCTCTGATCCACACGGGGGCGCGCGTCTACCGGCCGGACAGACCTCACCGCGTCTTCCCGCGAATGGAACGAGCAGGGGGCTGAACACGCGGGCTGCGTCTCCTCTGCTCGAGGCAGCACAGGAACCGCCGGCAAGGTAACATGGGGTGCGGTTTGCGGAGACTCCGCCACTGGCGGTTTGTGGACGGACGAGGAACCGGGCTTCCACATCAATTGCCTAGAATTGGTAGCGGGATCCTTTGCCATCCGCAGTTTCATCAAGGGCATCTCTCACTGTTCCCTGGTGCTTCGGATGGACAACGTGTCTGCCGTCCATTATATCAATCTGGGAGGTTCCAGATCAAAGCTGCTATCGGATCTCACCACGGAGCTCTACCAATATTGCCTGGATCATCATCTCTCCATTAAGGCGGAGTACATCCCGGGCCAAGACAATCTGGTCGTGGATTGGTTTTCCAGACACTGGCGGGATACAAGCGACTGGCGTCTTTGACACAACGTTTTCCGTGCTCTGGATCTGATTTGGGGTCCATTAGTGTTGGACCTCTTCGCTTCCCGCCTCAATTGCCAATTGAAGGATTTCTTCAGTTGGTTACCGGATCCAGCGTCCCTAGCGGTGGATGCGTTTCTCCAGACGTGGCCGTCCGCAGGGGCGTATGCATTCCCTCCGTTTTCAATGATCCTGCGGACTCTTCATCAGGTCCGCAACCATCGGTTCTCTGTACTCTTGATCGCCCCCCTCTGGCGGACTCAGCCATGGTTTCCCCTATTGTTAGAGATGTCCTGTGCCGATCCGTTATTACTCCCTCAAGCCCCGGATCCCCTATTAGACCCAGAGGGCAATCCACACCAGTTGGTTCTCCTAGGTCAGCTGTCGCTGGTGGCCTGGACAGTTTCCGGGGATCCTGGGACACGTTGGATTTATCAGCGGCAGCTCTTGACCTTCTCTTGGACTCATGGGCCCCAGGTACTAGACGGTCTTATCTCCAGGCATGGAAATCCTGGCATAGCTGGTGTCTGGAATGACATCTTGATCCCTCTAAGGCGCCACTGGTGATGGTCTTGAACTTCCTGGCCCATCTTTTCTCCATAGGTAAGTCCTATCGTTCTATCAATGTGGTTCACTCGGCCATTTCAGCAGCTCATGTTCCTGTTGCTGGTGTGCCCATAGGTAAGGATCCCATGCTCTGCCGTCTTATGCGCGGTATCCGGATCTCTCGTCCTCCATCTACGAGGTATACCGCTTTCTGGGACGTGTCTACTGTGATTAGTTTTGTCGAATCCTGGCCTGATAATGACTCTCTGTCCTTTTGTCAACTTTGGGCTAAGTTGGCTCTCTTACTTTGTCTGATCTCTTTCCAGAGAGTTTCGGATGTTACTGCTTTTAATACGGAGTCTTTCTCTTTTTCACCCGAGGGCATGGTGGCCTCAATTTCTCGTAGAACCAAATCCAAATCTTCATCCTTTTTTCCCGAACGTCCTCGCCTGTGCGTCGTCCGTTGTTGCCGTGCTTATCTTTCAGCCACGGCTGGTTTACGTTTTTCGGTCCGGGGTCCTTTGTTTATATCTTATGTCAGTCCTTTCCGACCGGTTTCAGTTCCTACGGTGGCCCGTTGGATTCGGTGGGTTCTTCAGACCGTTGGCGTGAATAGTAGTTTTGGTGCCCATTCGGTTAGGGGCGCTGCAGCTTCTGCGGCTTTAGACTGTGGTGGTTCCTTTCTGCGGCGGACTGGTCCAGAGAATCGACTTTTCGTACGTTTTATTATCGGCCTCAGTCTCAAGTTGCTTCTGTTCTATTGCGTTAGCTTTAAAACTGCAAATATGAAGCCTCCTGTCTTGCCATAAAATTAGGGATTATTCTAGCTTTAGTGTGGAGATCATCTAAATTTTATTAAAGACAGGAGGCGAATATTTCCCTCCCTGTTTCTTTTTCCCTTCCCTTATGTTTGAGGACATGGTCTTTTACGCTGTGTTATTTTACATTGTATTTATTGACCTTTTTATTTGGTGTAATATATGGCTCTGTTTGGATTACTGTTCCATGTACAGTTTACTTTCACGATGTCTTTTCTTTCTTTTAGTATGATCCTACTGGGAGAGTGCCTTGGTCCTTTCCTGGGTTCTTTCTTTTCCGTTTTTTTCTACACTGTTCATCGGTGTGCTACTGTTCGGTACATCAAAGAAGAGGAAGTGGTCTACTTTGTGGGCTTTCTTATGACCTCTGACTGTTTCTGTTTGGTGTTTTGTTTCAATGTTATTAACCATTTCTTTGCTGCTGGAGGTTTTGAGTAAAGAAGTTGATGCAAATATTCGCCTCCTGTCTTTAATAAAATTTAGATTATCTCTACACTAAAGCTAGAATAATCCCTAATTAGCCATTTTAAAATGGCCCACTTAGGACATGGGGCAGTAGGACCAGATGTCAAAGTTCCAAGTTAAAAAATGCACACTTCCCAAATGTGGCATTTTACCTCCCTAACAACTCGACAAACCCATGCATGGTACTCAAAGTGTTGGTGAACACATATTGGGGGTGTTGCATTGTTGGTATTACTCTACTTTGGAGATATTGCTGAACACATTGGAGTGTTGTTTAACAGGGGCATTTACCAGGAGCTGTAAATCCATACCTGAAGTACAATTTTATTGCAAGACAGGAGGCTCATATTTGCATTGACTTTCTTTAATGTCACCTTAGCAGCAAAGATAAAAATAGAACATTGATAACTAAAGTTAACAAGGTCAGCTCTACTGCATATATATATATATATATATATAATATATATTCTTGTGCTTTATTGGGGTATTTTTTATATTACCTTTATTTTATATTCTATTGATTATTGCCTTTATTGTCTGATTTATTGTTAATGGTTTTATTTCCTCTGAACCTTTTTTCTTATCCATTATTCATTTATTGTGCTGTGCTTATTTGTATATGTACGTGCCTTTTTTCTTAATAAACTTCCGTTTATTCCTCGTTTGTTTTTGCTCTTTTCTTGCTTTTTTCCCAGAATCCAGAGCTCCTGCCATCTCAAACTTCATTCGTCATTGAGACCCTATATCTTTTGGGTTTCCTCGTCAACATACAAAAATCAGAGTTAATTCCAACTCAAAAAATTTGTTTCTTGGGATTCGACATCGACTCAGTGTCCGCTCTCCTTTGCCTTCCAAAATCAAAGATTGCCAATATCAAGAAGGACATTTGCGCTTTATTGCGCATTAATTCTTGTCCCTTACGGAGGTTATCTCGTATGGTGGGCCTCCTCTCTTCTTCAATCCAGGCAATTTTTCCAGGTCCTCTGTATTACAGAGCGCCCCATTGGCTCAAGGCGTCTTACCTCAGAGCCATCCTACAATCAACAGGTGCAACTTACCACAGAGGTGCGTCAAGAACTCCAATGGTGGCTTTTCCACATGCAAGCCTGGAACGACCGAGCTATTTTCGGCTCTCAACCTGATTTCGTTCTTGAATCCGATGTCAGCATGCTAGGTTGGGGAGTGTCAGGTAGGGGGGAGCGGAGTGCAGGTGCCACCACACAAAGTCCAGTAACGCAGTAAAAAAGGGGCAAATCCAAGCAAGTAGCCGGGGTCACGGTCCAGAGGTCAAGGCAGGCAGCAGACAGCATTATCAGAATCCTGGGACCGTGCGACCACGCCATTCGGAGGCCAGCGGACGGGGACTGCGGGCCGAGGTGGCGGACCCCGTGATGAGGTACGTGGTCCCCGTCGGGTCTGACAGGGAGCAACAACATCGCTTACAGAGGCCATGGGAGGTCGGTGGTCTCAGGAGGATCTTGCATCTCGCATAAACCATCAGACACTGGAATTTTTCAGTTCGAGGTTCTAGCTACGGTTGCATTCTTACAAACTTGGCCACTATCGGGAGCTTATGCTTTCCCTCCTTTTTCCCTTATTCCCAGGGTCATCCAGCACCTCCTCAGAACCCAGATAACTGTAATTCTGGTAACTCTGTTATGGCGCTCCCAACCTTGGTTTCCAGCTCTTCTGGAAATGTCGATCCAGGATCCTTTAGCGCTCCCTGTTTTCCCATCTCTTCTCAGGGGACCAGAAGGTCAGTCCCATCCTCTGATTCTCGAAGGCCGTCTCTCCTTAGTTGCTCGGATGATTTCCGGGGATTTCACCCTGTTCAGGAATTATCGCAGGACGCTAGAGATTTGCTCAGAGACTCTTGGGCTCGAGGGACACACCAGGCTTATAGAGCAGTATGGAAGTCCTGGTCTACTTAGTTTGTGGGACGATAGATTGTTCCCCATTCTGCCGCTGTAGCTTCTATATTAAATTTTTTAGCAGAAATGTTTTCCTCAGGCAAATATTACAGCTCCATTAATATGTCTCGTTCAGCCATTTCCAGCGGCCATATTGGATCCAAGGAGGGTCCCATTGGTAGGTCACATTGTCGTCTTCTCAGAGGTATTCGTCTACGCCGACCTCCGAATGCTCGTTATGATTCATTCTGGGATGTTTCCATACTCATTGATTTTTTACGGCAATGGCCCGACAATGATTCTTTGACATTACGTCAATTATCGGCTTTGCTTACTTTCATTTCGTCCTGTGTCCGATGTTCGAGCATTGGATATCGGTGCCATTTCTTTTTCTCTGGAAGGAGTTATTTTCTCAATTCATAGACGTACGAAAACGTCTTCGATTTCTTATCCTTATCTCACTGAGGATCCCAAACTCTGTATCGCTAGATGTCTTCAGAATTACCTTGCTTCTACTAGTCCTTTTCGTCCAGTTTCAGCTTCTCAACTTTTATTTTTTTTATCCGGTTTCTTCGCCAACGTTGGCGAGATGGATTCGTTGGCTTCTAACTGTTGCAGGTATCGATCGTCATTTTGGGGAGCATTCTGTCAGAGGGGCGGCGGCTTCGGGTGCTTTCTTCGCCGGAGCTTCTCTATCAGATATTATTCATACAGCTGATACAGGTCACGTGCCTTCACTTTTCGGGCATTTTATTTTCGGCCATTATCTTCGGCTGTGTTGCCTTTATTGGCCCGATGTTAAAATTGCAAATATGAGCCTCCTGTCTTGCAATTACACCATTATTCTAGACTTGATGACCGGCGAATATTTCGCTCCCTCCCACCCTTTTGATAGATTCTTCTTATTTTAAGTTTACTTATGTATATTTATTGCTGCTTGGTGCGACGTTGTATCTTATTATCTGTATATTTACGACATGTCTTATTGTATTTTGATTATCTTATGCTTATAGCAATCAGAGAGTCATGTGTCTCTCTTATTTTTTCAGTGTAAACCATTGAGTGAGGTGTCCACGTTCCCGATCTTCCTAATTTCTCGGGTCTAACCTTGATGCTTCAATCAAGTTTTTTCTTCAGACAGTTTACTTACTTGTTCGTCTTCTGTTTCCATGGTTCGCCTGCTGCAGAAAGAGGAGGAAGGAGGGGCTGCTTCCATGATTATATTGTTGAACTTTTTTATGATTGGTTATCAATGTTCTATTTTTATCTTTGCTGCTAAGGTGATAGTAAAGAAAGTCAATGCAAATATTCGCCTCCTGTCTTTATTAAAATTCCAATTATTCGGTCATGGAGTCTAGAATAATTGTGTAATTTGTGTGATAAAGAACAAAAAATAAATTACTACCATAAAGCTTAACAAAGACTGGAGGTAGAAAAGCTTAAAATACCAGCATTTTAAATACCTTGGGGTGTCTGGTTTTCAAAAATATATGGTTTGATAGGGTAAATTTGCATTGGCCTGCTTCAAAGATACCCCAAATAGCACATGAGGGCAAAATGACCAGATTTGCAAAATATGGTTTTGAAATAGCAAAATGTTACTTGTACTTATTGCCTTATAACATGTAAAAAATAAAATAAAAACATTGGGTATTTCTAAACTCAGGACAAATGGTAGAATCTATTTAGCATTTTTTTTTCATTAGCTTTTATAGCGAGTAAAAGTAACGTCACTTTTACCATATTTTATACTTTTTTATAGTAAATCATATGATACAATCAAAATAACATCTAAAGCCCTTGTGTGGGTTCAGAAACACAAGACACGAGCACTGCAGAAATGTTAAAACAGCCATTGTCACAAAGGGTACAAAAAATAAAATCAGCCATTGTCACAAATGGGTTAAGTGTAATTGGGTTGTATATTTAGCCTGTAGTGCCCAGAATGGAATTGTGACACTGAAGGATTAATAGTGTGATGAAGGCATGTTTGTATAAGGGTTAATATGTTGTTTACATATAATCTTTTATTTATAATTTATATATAATCTTTATAGTATAACAGAAATTTTACATCGAGATGATGTTTGGGTGAACACATTTGACTATGTCCCAGGAATACTGGGAGTTTGAGTACCCAGACTGGCAGGATAGGGAGTACAGCATGAGAATCCTTTTTTCTTCAATTAACCACAGAACTTATAAACAATAGTTAATGAGCATGATCAGATATTTACAAAGATTTTCATGTATTACTAAAAATGGGCTCCTTCTAGCAATGACAAGACTCTGCCACGGACTAGCATATGGTGCCTGGTGTTAGCCCTGCAGCCTGTTTCGCACTGTGAAGCTGCCTCGAGCTTTGGGGGTTTTCCAGTGCAGGAAGGGCCGTAAGCATAATCTGTTCCATAGTTCCATAGTTCCATAGGCTGAAAAAAGACACGCGTCCATCAAGTTCAGCCTTGCCTATATCTGATAATTTGTTGCTTTGATCCAAAAGAAGGCAAAAAAAGCGGTTTCACTCTTTCCAATTTTGCACTAACCAGGGAAAAAAAATCCTTCTTGACCCCATAATGGCAGTCAGAATTCTCCTTGGATCAATAAGCTGTTTGCCCATAATTAAAGATTATATCCCCGAATATTATGTTTTTCCAAGTATCCATCCATTTGCAGTTTAAACGTCTGTACAGACTCTGATAAAACTACCTCTGCTGGCAGAGAATTCCACATCTTTATTGTCCTCACTGTAAAAAACCCTTTCCTCTGCTTAAGTCTAAATCTCCTTTCTTCCAGTCTAAAAGCATTACCACGTGTCCTATGCATAGTCCTGTTTATGAACAGATTTTCACACAATGGTTTGTATTGGCCCCGAATATATTTATGTAATGTTATCATATCCCCTCTGAGGCGACGTTTTTCTAAACTAAACAGATTTAAATTAGTTAACCTTTCTTCATAACTATAGTGCTCCATTCCTTTTATTAATTTTGTATCCCGCCTCTGCACCCTTTCTAGTGCTATGATATCCTTCTTTAGAATAGGTGCCCAAAATTGCACAGCATATTCAAGGTGCGGACTTACCATTGATTTATACAGAGGCAAAATTATATCTTTATCCCGCGACTTTATGCCCCTTTTTATACATGACAATACCTTATTACACGACAATACCTTACACGACAATACCTTACCCCCAATTCACTACCGTTGAAGGTTGCTTGTGCATTCGCTACCCCGAAGTGCATAACGTTACATTTATCTACATTGAATTTCATCTGCCATTTTGTGTGCCCAGTCCCCCAGTCTATCTAGATCCCTCTGCAGCACAGTAATATCCTGCTCCTGTAGGTATAACTTTACCTACTTTAGTGTCATCTGCAAACACAGAAACATGACTTTCAATGCCTATTGACAGGTCATTTATAAATATGTTGAATAAAATTGGTCCCAGAACAGAACCCTGAGGGCCACCACTTACCACTTTTGACCAGCTTGATAATTTACCATTTATAACAACTCTCTGTTCTCTATCTCTAAGCCAATGTTCTACCCAAGAACAAGAATTCGCATCTAGGCCAATTTCCTTCAGTTTGAATACTAACCTATTGTGTGGAACCGTGTCAAACGCCTTGGCAAAATCCAAGTAGATTACATCCACTGCAACACCCTGATCGACACTTCTACTTACTTCCTAGAATGCAGTTAAATTTTTTTGACAGGACCTATGTTTCATAAAACCATGCTGATTTTTGCTAATAATACTATATTCTTGAATATTATCCCTAAACAGCCCTTCAAATACTTTCCCAGCAAGTTAAGCTCACAGGTCTATGATTTCCAGGCACATGTTGGAACCCTTTTTGAAAATAGGAACCACATCTGCCTTCCTCCAATCCTCTGGTACAATTCCTGAAAGAAAAGAATCCCGAAAGATTAGAAACAGAGGTTCACTTATTTCCTGACACAGCTCCTTAAGTACTCATGGGTGAATACCGTCAGGCCCCGGAGCCTTGTTAACATTAATTTTCTTTAGTTGCTGCAGCACCTTGTCCTGGGCCATCCACTCACAGTTTGACTGAAATGTTTTCTCAGTGGTCCTATGTATATCCATTGCCATAGATTCCTCCTTAACATATACTGAGGAAAAATAGTTATTTAAAGTTTCTGCTTTTTCCTGGTCCTCCTTAACCAACACTCCCCTCTCTGCTATTACTGAACCTACGTTTTCATTCTTTGTTTTTTTAGAATTTATGTACTTAAAGAATTTTTTTGGGTTAGTTTTGCTCTCTTTGGCAATCAACCTCTCATTTTCCAGTTTAGCCCATCTAATTACCTTTTTGCATGCTTTATTGGCTTCCTTGCTGTAAAAGCCAATTTTAATTTCCTGCTTAACGACCCCACTAAGCCACATCAGTTTCAATTTGTTTCTTTTATATTTGTTTCATTCCTCTTTCATTGCTGATTATTATGCGTTTTGATTTGGTTATTATACTATATGTATGATTTCATGCATTAAGTTAAAGTGTAATTTATCATTGAACCTGTTAACCCGTTTGCCCAAGCTGGTGTGTGTAGTAGCAGGTTAAAACAAACCTGAAGCACGCAGGAACTCTGTTTTGCTGAATACTCAGCAGCCATTTTTAATGGTAAGTGAACACAGATTATTTTTTTCCACACAAATTTAGGTTTTAAGTGACGCTTGTGTCTTTTGGTTTTGCAGTTTAACCCCTTTAGGGCCAGGCTGTTTTTTTGTACCCTTTGTTTTAACACTTTTGCAGAGCTCATGTTTAGCTGTAATTTTCTCCCCTTTTTTTGATCAGAACATCTAATCAAATGAAAAATTGCAAAAAAAAAATTGCCCACTTCTATTTGAAAAATCTATTGTCCATCTACAAAAGCTAATGAAAAAAATCTACTATAATAGTAATGTCCTGAGTTTTGTAATACCCAATGTTTTTTGCAAGTTATATGGCAATAAGTACAAGTAAAGTTTTGTCATTTCAAAACCATCGTTTTGCCAAATCTGGTCGTTCTGCCCCATGTGCTATTTGGGACATCTTTGAAGCTGGTCAATGCAATTAACCCCCATCAACCTATATATTTTTGAAAACTACACCCTCCCCCCCAAGGTACTTCAAATGCTGGTATTTTAACCCATTCCATGCACTAATTCTACTAACTCTTGTTAAGTAGTAATTCATTTTGTTTTATATCGCACAAATTGCACTTCAGGAATGAATTTACAGCTCCTGGTATATGTCACTGTAACACAACATCCCAACATGTGTTCAGCAACATCTCCTGAGGACAGCGATACCCCATGCTTGGGTTTGTCGAATTAAGGAGGTAAAATGCTTTATTTGGGAAGTGCACGTTTTTCAACTTTACATCTTTAACATCTGGTCCTGCTGCCCTATGTCTTAAGTTAGCCATCTTTGCAGCCGCCTAATTAAACTTACCCCATCAAATCATATTTTTGAAAACTAGACACCCCAGGGTATTTCAAATGGCGGTATTCTAACCTTTTCCCTGAAATAATTTTACTACAAAGCCTTTGTCAACATTGGTGGTGGTGTTTTGTGGGGTCCCCCCCAAGCACATTGTACTTCAGGTATGAATTAACCACTCCTGCTATGTCACTGTCAACACCCCAATATGTGTTTGGCGACAGCTCCGGAGTACCGTGATACATGGGATTGTCAGGTTCTTTGGGAGGTAACAGGCCACCTTTGAGAGGTGTGCATTTTTGGGGGGAAATTTGGACATTCTGTTAGTCTGTGCCCATCTCCTATTTCTGGGACATCTTTGAAGAAAGTCAATGCAATTTTCCCCCTCATATACAATATATGGCGGACACCGACATCTAGGGTAGGGGCCCCTGCTGTTGAGCACAGTGTTTAATGCCTCAACAGCGAGGCTTTACAGTAGTATCATTTAGGTGAAGAAAAACAGATCGTTTTCTACACCGTTTAAAGTCATAACATGCCAGGCGTGTCAATTGCCGCCAACAGGATGTTTTTCCATTAAATGTAAAGGAGTTAAACAGATGTAGAAAGTAATCTAACATTGCTTTTTTTCTTGAAAACTGTTGCTGTAAAGGATCGAGGTATTCAGCAACACCTAAAACCATGGCAGGTGCCGTCTCTTTACCTGGACCGTCAACTTGCACCATATTAAATATGGCATTGTCCGCCTGCTTTAAAATAAGATAGGAGGTGATAGATTGCCTCCTAAAATTAACAGTGTTGCCAAAGTGCCTCGATATCAAGGCCTTCAGCAACATCGATAACCCACCCCAGAATGCACTGTGACCACTCCAGAGAACGGTCACAAACACCATAGTGAGAGATTTTGCCTCTGCCAAGATGGTGGTGCCCGGTTTACTAATCACACTGGACTGCGTAGAGACAGAATCCCGAATCAAACTTAGTAGTTTCGGACACTGAAACCATTTGTGTGTGTGTGTGTGTGCGTGTGGTGTAACCCCAAAACCAACCAGCTATTTCAATCAGGTTTATTAGTAATGCACAATGAAGGGAGGAGATGCATGAGTGATTTAGACATAGCTTTAACCCCTTTCCACAAAACATGCCAGGCAAATTTTCCTTTTTATTATGCAAACTCTGCTTTCCACTGAGTGTGGATCAAAAGACTTTGTAGAGCACTCCATGACCCAAATATCCAGTGGTGCAAGGGTTACAAACAGAAAATTATTAGTTCTTATGAAAGACTGGCTAACTCAGAGTATTGTATTACATTAATTGGATTTTTCATGGCCTGATGCATTTTTTTTTGTATGTGTGCAGGAACACTCGAAGAGCTACAAGCTTGAACACAGGGAATGCAAGCTTTGCCAACACCTAATTCTAAAGCAACTAGAAATGTGTACACACAAATGTGATATTCTTAGAATATTTCACAATTCCACAGACATTCCCCCAAAATAAGTGCTAAGTGCAAGCTAATAGTACAAGGAGCAAAATGCTTAACTGGAAAACACAGCTACTGTGTTAGGTTTAATATATGTTCAACATTTAACATCTAAAGAAAGCAACACATACAATTAGATTTCTGGGTGTTGCATACTCATTTCACTGCCCCATAAAATCAGTTTAAAACTTGCATTCTATAGCAACATATAGGTATGAACTTTATTCCTATATTTAATGTACGTGTTGAAATCTACACACACCCCTTTAAACGCTATCAGGAGCCATTTAAAAAGTGACCACTAATTGGCCTTATGGCTACAAGTCAAATGTTCCTTGGATGATTTAATTTGCAACTATGGCAAAAAAACAACTTTTGAAATTGGCTTATTTAAGAAGTGATTCTAGTGCAAACACACACACAGTCTTCATTAATTTAATCATAAGAAACCATTTGTATGATATACCAGACAAATTTTACCACAGGTTTGCAATTTCTTACGAATTATTTAGTGGTGAAGGATTGGAGAATGTTGCAACATATTATCACTAAATTGCATCTTGTAAAATCACCATTAATCTTTAGACTCCCCTACAGTTAGCAGCATATGTAAGCTAATATATTTGTGTATACTTGCTGCAGCATTCCCAAATCAAGAGGTAAATTTCAAAAAATTATGTAATATTAATTTGACAGAACATACTTCTCCCAGCCAGTTGTCAACAAAAAGGGAGAAGAGAGATCTAAAGACTAAGAAAAGATTATGACCTCTAATGGTAGCTCATGCGTGTGTTAAAAAATGTCCTACTCACAAACTTCTCTGAACCCTGACATTAAACCAGTGACTGGCCCCTACTACACAAAAGGATAAACTGTGGGGAAAGGACTCTAAAAGTATGTAGGAGAAATGAGGTTCCAAAGATATTCCACCAAAATCCCAGTCTCAGTTCCACCATTGAAAAAATATGGATAGAATCTCAATTTCCAAAATCTAATTATTACGAATTCTTTGACTCCTGGCCTTATAGACCTCAATGAGGAGGTCCTTAACATATTGGATTTCTCTTTCAATTGAATCAGACTTCTCTTTCAGCTCTCTGTTTCTGACTTCTAGACTCTGGCACTCTTCATCAAGTGCATCGTACTCTGCACGTTTCCGTTGACGGTATCGCAAAGCTGCTGTTTTATTTTGGTCTCTCTTCTTCTGTTTACGATCACCCTTTTGATTAATGGTGGTACTTTTACTGCTCGTCAAAGTAATGGGACGGTCATACGGTGAAGACCTATTCAGGTGTTTGTATTGTGCTGGCGGGTCAGTGGTATAATTTAGAACAGCAAGATCCTGCAAGTTTTCACAAGGGAAATCACTAGAAACATTAGTGTATAGATTTAGTAGGTCAAGGCAACCAGAGTCCAGTGTCTCTAGTGCAACAGCTGGAGATGATGGGGTATCTGTTACATAGGCCTGGAACTCTACTTCCTTTCCACCTAGCTGCTGATCAGGTGTGGGGAAAATGAAGTGCCCTTCATGAGAAGGTGGTGTGCAAGGAGCCACTTGATCTGGAGGTACAGGAAGACCTGGGGAGTGTGTCTCCTCCAGGAAGTAGTCTTCCATTTGCTCTAGCTCTTTCTTTAGAAGTGAAGCCATCACCTCCAAGTCTGGCGCTGGAGGGGCTGGCACCAATAGATCCATACAGCCTGGAAGAAAGCATGAGAAATCCACTCTTTCAGTCATCCAATCCGTGAATCCATCACCTGTTAAATGAGAAGGAATTTTTTTAGGCTACACACATCAGTAAGATAAAACAAATTACATCTGTATACACAAGCTACAATTTCAGGTTACCTGCCAGACACTCTGATCCATCACAACTAGCGTTTACAATGTCTTCCATGGGCACGGGTATTTGTTCATAGTGATTTCGATAAGCAGGAATCTTAAGATCTGCCCGCCAGTGCAGAGTGCTAACTGGCAACATAGACATCTCCAGGTCCAAGTTTAAGGCCGTCAGGAGAGACATTTCGACCAGGATTATTTAGCTTCACACTTGAGAAAGGATTAAAAGCACAATTCCTGCTGTAACCGGCAGCGGAAGGTGCAGCGCAAGAAAGAGACCTGTAAATAATAGGGAAAAGTATAAGTCACAAAACAAAATTTACATTAACATGCACAAGCAGCATATCCAAGAGGTGGTCTATAATTTTTGGTTATATGCACATACAATCCAGAACACTAGAGTAAGTGTAGTTCTTACTATGAAATGAAGTGTTCTATGCTTAAAATGAGCCATTTAATGTAATCTGACTATTGTAAAAAAAAAAAAGCAATTGAAAGTGATCTTGAGGCTACAAGCACAGTAACAATTAAAAAATGTAATAAGAGCAAGCGATTAACCAGGAAACAATGAGAACAGTCTCACTATGGTATTTCAGGTTTTTTTTGTGCAGAAAATGAAAATGCATATCGGGGACTCTACAAAAGCTGTATTGCATTTACAAGGGGGGAGGATGAATCTGAAGGGACCACTCAGCTAGAATATGCATTAGAGTGCAAATGATGGCTGGAGTGTATCTTTAAACTCTTGAGTGCTTAATGTTGCAATGTTTTAATTCTTTTCATTTGCATTTCCTATATGATGCACTTTTTGTCTCATTAGTAGAGATGCCATTGTGTGGCTAAACCTGATAAGAGACCCACCAAATGAGATAACTGTTTTTTTTCTGTATGCTAATCTATATTACTGTACACATGATTGTAATCCGTGTTAAAAAGGAGAAACCAGGACTCTATCTAGATAAGATCACAAATCTGAGGCAGAGGCATCTGTGGCAAGAAAAATTGCCACTGAGGTTTTGAGAATACCAGCAGAGCAGTCTGGCTATCACAGAATGTAGTATCAAGCAAATAGTTTAAAACAGGGCTTGACGAATTTGTTGTGAATCTAGGCGCCAGGTAAAAAAAAGTTAGGAGCCAGGATTTTTTTAAACTAATAGTTGGTCAGGAGTGATCTGATCATCATCAGTCCACTTACTAAACTCACAGCGTTTGACCTGGAAGCACCCTGGACTTTCAGGTCAGAGCTGTTTTGATCTTTCGATGCTGATGTTCCATTGGAGCACAGGATTGACTGACATTTAGTCCCCAAAAGCTTGTGGGGACAAATGTTAACCCCTGCAATGCCACGGATGTGTCATACACAATTGTGGCATTGAAGGGGTTAACACTGCACTGTCGCTCTCAGGGAGCGATCAGGCAGCAGGGGAGGGTTGGGGCTGCTCTCCACACTCATGAACCCTCTCCCAATGTCCCTGAAGCTGCCTCTGGCAGCTGGGACGCAATTGCTGGTCTATAGACCAGCCATTGCAGGGGGAGTCTCTGATGACTGCTGTAGGCTTCCATGCCTACAGGAATCATCAAAGGGCTTGTGGGGGCTCGTTTTTGCTGTTGCTGGTCAGCCTGGGCTTCCAAGCAGACCACCAGCAGCAGAGCCCTGTACAAAACGGGAATTAACCCCTAAATTGAAGGGGTTAACGCTGCATCATCGCCATTGAAGGGTAACCCCTGCACTGTCGCTCTCATGGAGCCTCCTGGGCAGACAACAGCAGCAGCGCCCCCCGCTTGGTGACTCAGCCTCTTACATCCACAATTTTTTCTGGATGTAAGAGGCTGACAAAACCTAGGCGCCTGGTTTAAAATGACGCATGCTCCAAGCTATTTCTGGAAGAGTGGTCGTCATGAATAAGTTTACATAAAAGGCAACATCCAGAGTCTTATCACTTATTTAACCAAATATCCCAAACGAGACAAATAGCCCTCTTGAAACAGAATAGCTGTTCTGGAAGCAATATTTGCAAATCTTTGCTTCAGCCTTTTATCAAATCAGCCAATTAGCTTACAAATTCAGAATCTCTCACACAAATACTGATGCCATTCTTACAGGACCCCATCATCTGACTATTCTGGCACCTTGGAGATTGAAGATGCATTTACTCTATGCCCCTGAAGATAAATAGGCAGTTTGACCTCATCAACCAAAAACAAACATAAAATGGAAGAGTGGTATGCATGGCAAATACCATCTACTTTAGGATTATCCAGGAAAGCTTGACTATTTTCATCAAAAACAAGCATCGACTTTATCCTATTTCAGTCCAAAATACAGGATACATACTGGCTTTTTATCAAATCAGTTAATGTCGTCAGGAAGTGGGCACCAAAAAAACCTAGAGCCTACTATGCCAAAATATTTGGCATAATCTTATGAATGCAGGAAGGTTGGCTTCTCACTTTTACCATGTTGCCTCTTTAACCCCTTAATGACAATTGACGGTCCGGGTACGACACCAGAAAATGAAGGGCTAGCAACAATTGACGTGCCAGCACCGTCATGACTTTATACGGGTACAGAAATCGATCTACGTTCTCTTTCTGCACCCAAACAGTGTTGCTGCAATGCCTCGACATTGGGGCATTCAGCAACACCATGATCGGCATCAGTGGCCCTTGTCTGGCCCCTCCCCGGGGCATCAACGTCCCCCTACACTGTATGGCGGTGGACGCCCATTTTAAAAGTGTTTAGGAGGCGATCAACGATAAAACATTGGGTATTTCTAAACGTAGGACGCATAGTAGAATCTATTTAGCAGTTTTTTCATTACCTTTTATAGAAGAATAAAAGATTTTTCAACTAAAAATTAGAGTCATTTTTTTCTAAATGTTTCCCCATATTTTATACTTTTTTTAATAGTAAATAATAAGAAAGCCCTTCTTGTCCTGAAAAAAAAACTTGCGTGGGTACAGTAAACGGGAAAGAACATTACAGCTAAATACGAGCAGTGCAAAAATGTTAAAACAGCCATTGTCACGAAGTGGTTAATAGAATTAACACACTTTTCTTATAATTTATCCGGTATAGGCTGATCACAAGATAATGACCAGTTAAGAGCCCACTAGGGCAATCCTTGACAACCTGGGTACAATGCCTGCTATATGTGGGGAGGAGAGGGGCTTTATTTTAGATCCAGTATATTATATATCTTACATATAATCTTCTGCACCAGATCTATGTGAGAATAAGTGACTCAGGAATAGTAAGACTTAGATAAACTGTGTGGTCTGAGGTCTGATGGCAGTTTCAATGACCCGAGCAAAATATTTATATTACAAAAGTACTGCCTCAATATGTATACAACCATCAAGTTGTTTACAACACAAACTGACATGTCACCCATTGGACATGGAACTTTTACTATATTTTGGAGAGAGAGAGTGTGTAAGTTATATATATATTATATATATATATTTATTGTTTGTTTTGTTTTAAACCGATGTGCAAATTATCTCCCACACTTTTGCTTTGGTGGCCAAGCTAGTCTGCTTATTAGGTTTGTACAGCAAATGCATGAAGCGTAAATGAAGTAAACAGGCTATGTGCAAAGTCAAACAGCTTGGCAGAAAGAAGGACATTTGTAAAAAGGAAGAACTTAAGTTAATTCCGGGGGGGGGGCAGAAGCTACTTTAAAATTCCATCATCATTTGTCCTTGAAGAAGAAGAAAAAAAACCCAAACAATACCAATATATATGTGTGGGTAAACTAAACACGGAAAAGGGGAATCATAGCAAAAAAAGGTCATCACCTAGGGGGGTAAACCCCTGTGCCACAAACCGGGTTAATAGAGTTGCATTATTTATCCTGATTGGTAGAATCAGAAGAGATATTTAAGTGGTATAATAAATGTGACAAATTCAAAGACAATGTTAACATCAAGTCAGTCATTGAGGGGTAAAAGTACCCATGATATTCTACTATCATTAAATGGTTGATAGCTAATCAACAATGACAAAGGGCTAAAGGTTCCCGAGCACCCCTAGAAAGTGACTTCAGCTTGGCACAACACCATATTTTGGGATCATTCCGTCTTATCTGTTGCTAGGCACAATCAAAGTATGCATAATTATATGGTCTGCTTTGTGTACAATTTTATCACATTTCTAAGCAATTATATGTGAATTTTCTGCTCTACCTCATGTGCAAATGCTCTAAAGGGATCCATCTGAAATAACAAAAACAACTAAATTAAACCCACGGGAATAAAGCTGTTCCTGCTGACAACTCAAGTAGACAGTGATTAAGAACAAGAGCACAAAAAAAGTAGTCTGCATGGAAACTAAAGATTATGCTTTTGTCTAAGCAATCATAAAAAAATATGAATATGCTATACTACTAATAAGTTGTTAACTTATCTGACTCTATAACCCAGTTTCTGCTTTTGTTCAAGTGGAAGCTCTCCGTAGTAAAGTTTTAGCAACATTGCTAAATAAACCAATATACTTTTCAGAACAATTTTAGCTTTTTATTAATACCCACATTTGGACAAACCTCGCATGATATCTCAAACTTTTTTGTATATCATTATGATATATTTTTTATTTTAATTACGCAGCGCTTCAAACATTCAAAAAGGTATGACAGATTCAGACTAACTGTTACACGAGGTAAAGAGGGTCCTGCTCGCAAAAGCCGTCAGTTTATACACGACACTGATTACATTTAACACAGGTCGGGTCCGTCTTACTAACCCACGTGAACTTTTCATGGGGCAAAATATCCTGCCAAGTGTGCAAAGCTGTAGCATTCTGCATAGCGAAGGGTGGATGCATGGCCTCACCGCTCTAAGCACTACCCAAACTCTGGAGCCTGCACCGGGTAAGCGTCTCATGTTTGAAGAAGTAGGAATCGAGAAGGGGAGAGACACCATTTTAACATGACTATATACATCATGTCAGCATAGAACGTTCGTTTTACAATAAGGCATTTTAAAGGGGAGCCATCTACGTGCGCAGTTGTATATAACTGGCAAATCGCTAATTGTATGAACAAACCGACTATAATTATATATATATATATATATATATATATATATACACACACACACACACACACACGTCAGCATGTTCGTACGATATGGCAGTTTTGTTATAACCCTCACTGCATTCGATAGATTAAAACAAAATGCAACGTAATAAACCGTTTTGCGCCTGAACAAATAACTCTGCTCCCAGAAACCTCCTGCTTGTCCCTTGTGTTTTTAAAAACTAATATTGATAAGAAATAGTTACACAACGTTTGAGTCACGGACACTGTTTTAAGTGAGTTCTCCCCACCCCTCAATCCCGACTATACACCACCATTTCAACCAGTACTGACTGAAAAACAGTTATTTGCCAGATAAACGCGTGTGTGTTATAATAATCACTTCATCGCTAGATCATAGTTATAAACGTCGCTGGAACATGCGATTATGCAAAATAGCTGCCCAACCATCAAATACGGTATTTTCGATTTAGATCCGACTGAACGATAATCTAGATATAAAAGATGCATTATCACAAGCACGATGGAAAAAAAAAACTATATGCCATACAACCCATAACATAGTTTGAAGCTGCAAACCGAACGTCATTATATCATGTTAGAGCAAGCTTGGTAAATGTGATACCTTTATTAGCTTACGGAAGTATATTAGATTCACTTAAACTTTAGTGGCTAATTGTAGTGTGATCTATCAAGTATGCTCTTTTTCGTTTAACGGTTACCACGTTACAACTCTATACTGTTAGTCAGCCTTTAAGTGCGCAACCGGCACAAGGACAGTAAAACTGCTAAAAAGAGGGCACCCAGAAGAGACAACGTTAACCTTACTTTTCAAGTTGTTGATATACTTACATCATTTTTGCGGTAGATGTATTGGCGCACAAGTGCAAATGCACACTTGTTGTAGTGCGATCTTAGAAAGCCATGATAACACAAAAGATATCAACAATTCAACATCAGCTTGATTAGTTTGAAATGATCAATTCGTTCCTGGAACCTCCGGGTATAGGACAATTTACGTGGATTGCATATCCATCCGCTGTTACCCTCCTCCTATGAAGGTTTGCAACTGTCAGCTAACAGTATAAGAAATGTCATCTCTGTCAGTTTACGAGTGCTCGCCATATTTTTAATGGCATAGTTCAGCAGTGGGTGTCAGTTAATGATATGAAGTGTATTTTTGTAAAGAATAGGGACTTTTTTCCTCTCGGAAGGAAAAAGAGTAAACGTAAAATATTACAACAGAATTGCATCAGCTAGAGAGAGAGAGGCGTGAATTCCCCTGATCTGTCACAAGACAGGTAAATGTATTTTGTAATTGGTTGTTACTGAAATGGTTCTGCCCACCTAACGTAGGCTGACAGTGTAATGTGTTAAAGCTATTAGACTAGAGGTAAGGATACTAAGTATAGCTGACGTTTAATGGGGCCTGCTAAATGACAGAATAAAATGCCCAAAGGTGATATTTGGAAGCAAATTCCTGTAGACTATAATGAGAAACAATAGTAAAACTAATTTTCCCAAGCCCAGTTACTTATTCACATTTTGCATTCGGGTTTTGCATTAGCTTAATGGGGAAGTTAGGGACAATGGGACAATAAAGTAACCCTTGGCACTCTGGAGGTTGTGTACTGTAATCCCTATTACGCATGTGCAGGTGTTATAACATAGTCCTCATCAGTATACAGTTAGCCAGACATAATATGATACAATGCAGCTCATTGTGAGCATAAGCACACAATGAGTCTGACATGTTACACCGCATAAATCATTACTATATAATGAACCGGACACTAATGGTTGTACTGCACAACTCCCATCATTATATATTGGGCCAGACAATGACAGTGATACAGCATAACTCCCATCACTATATAGCAAACCAGACACTGACGATGGTACAGCCTCACATTAATATCACCCTGCAACTGGCGGTGTGGTTGCAGAACAGGCCACATCCTGGCCTCACATATATGTCATTCTGCAACTGGCGGCAGGGCCAGATTAACGTAGGGGCTGATGGAGCTGCAGCTCCAAGCCCCTACCTGAAAACAGACCCAGTCAGCTCCGGGCTGGCCCACCCAGAAATGTGGTAATTGCTGGGGGTATCATATAAATCAATACTAAAGGGAAAGCTGGGTGGTGGGATAAAAATACAATGTGGGGCTGGCTGGGGTCAATACCCAACCCTGGTGTGTCTGTTTGAGTGTCTGTTGTGACAGAGCCTGTCCTGGTTTGTGTGTGTTTAGGTGTCAGTGTGGCAGAGCCTGTCTTGGTGTGTGTGTTTAGGTGTCGGTGTGACAGAGCCTGTCCTGGTGTATCTGTGTTTGAGTGTCGATGTGCGTATGTTTGTGCATCAGTGTGGCATAGACTGTCCTGGTGTGTGTGTTTGGGTGTTGGTATGGCAGAGCCTGTCCTGGTGTGTTTGGGTGTTGGTGTGGCAGAGTATGTCCTGGTGTGTGTGAGTAGGTCGCATCATGGCCTCAAGTATAAGGTGTACGTTATCATGAATGTCTGGTATCATGGAGGCAATGTAGGCCACATCCTCGACCAACAGTTAACTTCCACATTGAGTGAATAGACGGCAGCTGCAGAAGGGTTTGCTCCTCATTAGCAGATGGTTCAAATGGACATACCAGGCCTGTCAACCCTAATGACTGGGAGGAGCCGCTTACCTGCAGCCTTATTAAACCCTGCTTACCCTCATTACTTTGGTTGTGTATTGCCAAGCTGTGGTACCTGTCCACGTGCAGTTTCCAGCTCCCTTTTCATGCTACAGCAAGTTACCCGACTTAAACCTACGGCATTTTGACCTTTGGCTTGTTCTACAACTATCCTGATTATTTCCTGTTCCACAACCTCAGCTTGTATACCCTTTATGATCCTGCACTGCCTGCCTTTGACCCTCCTGGAGTGATTATTGTCTTTTGTTTTTGGATTGTCTGCTTCTGGGTGTCTACACCATCTGCATGAAAGCTCCCAACCCAGTCCTGACAAAGGCAGTCACTGAGGGTGGTACAGAATAACACTCATCATAATATACTGAGCCTGAAAGTCGTAGCCACAACTCCCATCATTATATAGTGTGCCAGACGCAGAAGGCGATACAGCATGACTCATATCATTATATTTCCAGCACAGAGGGTGGTGCATCATAACTCCTATAATTATAGAGTAAGCCAGACACAGATGGTGGTATAGTATAACTTCCATCACTACATACTGAGCCAGACTCAGACAGTGGTATAGTATAACACATATTGTTATATTGCAAACCAGACACAGATGGTTGTACAGCTTAACTCCCTGCACTATATACTGAGCTAGACACAGACTCTCACTCTTGTGCTCTCCCACATTCTAACTCTTATTCACACTATCTCACATTCTCTTACACGCCAACTCTTATTGTCACGGTCCGGGACATATGGGTCCCGGAGGGCAACGCAGCCTATCACCCGAGTACCCGCGGTTACCTACTTTTGCCGCTGCCCAGTCACGGTCCTTCTTTGGCTGTGCTTCGTGGAGGCGACATGACTCGTAGAGCACTACGTTATTGGCTGGGGGCGTGGCTTGGAAGCACGGCAGGTTTAAAAACTGAGCACTGACCTTCATTCAGTGCTCGGTTGTTCTACTGGCTGAGCTACTACTCTTGCAGTAGATATCCTACACTACTTGATGCTGATTTCTGCATGTTCTTGACTACGCTGATTTCTCCATTCCTGACCCGGCTTGCCTGACCATTCTAAGTTTGGACTGTGTACGTTACCTGTAGCTATCATTGCAATCACTGCATACTGGGTTCCTCACCTAAATTCCACTTTATAAGCGTTACGTTTATTCATGTTCTCTCACATTCTCACTTACATGCTCTCACACTATCTCTCATACTCTCACAGTCTCTCTCACTCTTGTTCTCTCACTCACTCTTATTCATGCTCTCTCACACTGTCACTCATGGTAACACTCATACTCACACACTTTCTCATATCACACTGTCACATGCACTTACATTCTCACTCTCTTATTCACAAACTCACTCATGCTCTCTCACACTCTAATTTACACTCTCTCGCACTCTCACCCTCTCACTCCCGCTGTCGTACACTCTCTCTCTCTCTCTCTCTCTCTCTCCATGTCTCCCTACCTTTGGTGCCGACCACTTCCATGTCACTGTCTCCTTTCCTGCAGATCCACTTCTCTTGCCTCTTCTTCTTCTGCCTTCTTATTTCTGTCTCCTTCCTGGCATCTGCTCTGCTGACCAAGGCCTCACGGAGCACTTGCTCAGGCCTGTCCTGGAGAAAGAAGGCGGGCATTTTAGATACAGCTTTACTGATCCAAAGAGACTCAGGGCCTCTCACAAGCTGTACCGAGTCTCTGCAGCTCAGTGCAGAGAGACAAGAGACACATATGCCGGGACACCTGCCAGGACAAAATCAGCACAGTTGGCAAGTATGACTCCACCCATCATATGCACTTTAACCCCTTCAGGCCCGGGACATACCTGGTACTTCCTGGTCACCAGTAGACCGGGACGTACCAGGTACGTCATCCCCAAAAACCTCCCCCACATCGCCACAATCATGGTGATCGCAGGGGCGCTGCTGCTGTCTGCCCAGGGAGACCAGCACAGCCTCTCTAAGCCCGCCCCCAAGCCTACAATCACTCCCAGAAAAACCTGCAATCGCGTTTTCAGCTGCCACAGGCAGCTTCAGGGAAGGGGGTGGTGTGTTGACTTGTGTGGGGACCTGACACAACACCCCCTGCTGCCTGATCGCTCCATGAGAGCGTCAGTGCAGCGTTAACCCCTTCAATGCCGCAATCGCAGCATTGAATGCCGCAATCGCGGCATTGAAGGGGTTAATTCCCGTTTTTTATGGGGCTCTGATGCTAAAACGAGCCCCCACAAGCCCTTTGATCACTCCAGTAGGACTGATCAAAGAGACTCCTCCCCTGCAATCTCCAGTCTATGGGAGATTGTGTCCCAGCTGCCAGAGTCAGCTTCAGGGACAGGGAGACAGGGTTCTTTGGTCTCCACATGAGTGGCTGGCTGAAAACTGTCAAAACTACCCTAGTTGAACACCTTGACTTGTCTGCTGTTCATAAATATATACTTTTATGGGGTAATTTAAAGTGGAGGGGCTTCCAGAATGTCCCAAATGGGATATGGGCCCAGTAAACGAATTACTAAAAACTTGCGCATGTTCCAGTTATGGCCTCATGGCTTCCTCAAAAAATGCATGAACCATGCATGTGAGGCCTTGTTGGAATCATGGGATGTTGGTGAACAAAATGTGGTGTTTCTTCCACTGTTGCACTTATGGTGTATGTATGCGTTAAAAACACAATAAAATAATTCCCTGTGAACTTTGGCAGACATCAATGAAGAAATGGCTGCCTGAAAACTGTCAAAATTACCCTAGTTAAATACCTTGACTTGTCTGCTGTTCATAAATATATACTTTTATGGGTAATTTACAGTGGGGGCTTCCAAAATCTCCCAAATGGGATATGGGCCCAGTAAACCAATTTCTGAAAATTCTAAATTTGAAAACTAAAATCTGCATGTTCCAGTTCTGCCCTCATAGCTTCCTCAAAATAATTTTGGAGGGATAATCAGTATCTGTGACAACTATTGCAGTTATTAGATTATCATGCCAAATTTGAAAAAAAAATACATTTTAAAAATGTGATGCATGCCTTGCAATATTTGCCCTATACTGGTCAAAATAGATGAAAATCTTGGATTTATTGGGTGGTTTCCAAATAAGGACAAGTTAATGAATATATTTTGGATAATTGTTTCCCATTGGTTCAATGTGTGTACAATTTGTATGTAAACAAAACTGTAAAAAAAAAAATTCCCCACTTTTCCCAGTTTATTTCAAACAAAACAATGTACTACCCAGCTTAATATGGTTTCAAAGCTCTACTTGTGCTGAAAAGAACAATATATGATTTGTGTGGGTGCACTCATTGATAAGAGAGAAATTACAGTTGAAGAAAGACATAGCAAAAACACAAAAACGGCTCTGGTCCTTTAGCGACACTTTAGAATCAAAATCCCAGTCCAGAAGGGGTTAATGGATACGATAGCTGAGAGATACCTTTAAATTTACATGGTGTACCACTTGCAAAGTGATAGGGGACGCTGCAGATGACCCCATATGCATTTGCCCTTTTCCCCAGCTTACTGTCATTTGCCATGTGGCATGCAGACCCTGTGTTGTGCTAATTCAGGGGTTTGGCATTGGAAGGGTTAACTACTAAGGGCTAGGCCTGGGACGTCTCTCTGTGACACTGGAGGGGCGGAACATCTCACCAGGGGATAAAATTTACTGTTTTATGGAAAATCGTTGAACCTCTCCAAGAACCTCTCTGAGAACTTCTCTTAGAATCTCTCCTGAAACTTTCTATGTATTTGGAACATCACTCAAAAATCCTCAAATTCAACAAGGACATTGAGGTTCCCGCAGATGACCTAAATTAGTTTTGTATAATTAGGTTTTTCTGTGTTTCTCCTTGTTTTATTTTTACAAATGGTATTACATACTGTGTGTCTAAATTGTTATCACCTTTGTTCATATTTTTGTACAAAAGCACTGTGACATTTGTCAGATTAAACTATATATTAATCCATTTTCTGTCTCTGTGCTTTAACAAAACTCTACCTTCTGAGAAAGCTGGAATAAACCACAATACTTAAATACTTAAATTGGCTTTGATACGTTTTTAAACGTTTCAGTGTGGTACTGGGCGTTAAAGAAGCGCCCATAAGCTGTTTCCACTTGGGTTTTTGTCCTGTGTTTTTTTCTTGATGAAAAACGCCAGGAAAAACGCCAAGAAAACTGCCACTGCATTCTCCTGCGTTTTGGCGTTTTTTTCTGGCGGTTTAGCCTTTCTGTGGAAATTGCATTTTTGACCTTAGGCAGTTTTTCCAGCCTTTACACGTTGGAATTTTCACCCAGCTAAAAGGGATTAGGATAAATGGCAAGTATCTGCCCCTCCTGATGTCATTTTCTTGGTAGAGTTCTACTTAAACGCCCCGGCGGACCCTTTTGTCTCTTTTCTGTGGTTTGTAAGGCATGCTTTATTCCGAATGTCTGCTCCTCTAAGAAGATTTGCCCCAAATTGTTTGCTGTCGCTTTTGGCGCGCAGGATCCAGTTGATGCGTCGTGGTATTTTTTGTTTGTAATGTGTTTGTTCCAAATGGTGTAAAATTCAATATGAACTTTGTTTTGTGTGAAACTGTTTGTTTCCAGCCTATTTCTCGTAGGACACACAGATACTGGGTCCATCCTCTGCATTGTAACTGTGGAAAAAACGCCATAAAAAACGCCAAGGCAAAAAACCCACATGGCTTTTTCATGGCGTTTTTTCTCTCCCATAGACTTCTATTGGAGAAAAACGCCAAGATTTCCTTGCAAAAAACGCCAGAGTGTCAACATGCTGCGATTTTGAAAAACTGCCACAGAGCCCAAAAAGCAGAAAAACGCCAAACAGGACTGAAAAACGCCAAACAGAAAAACGCCAAGTGGAAATGGCATTTTGCGATTTCCTATTGAAGAACAGCTAACATCTGGCTGCAGCGTTTTTCACTAAAAAAACGCCAGGTGGCGCTATTGGCGTTTTTATGGGCGTTTTTAGCAAAAAAAAAACAAGTGGAAACCTAGCCTAAGGCTGGTAGCAGAATTAGTGTATCGAAAAGGATTGAAATGCCGTTATTTGAAATACCCTGGAGTGTCAAAGATGTCCCAAATAGGACATGGGGCAAAATTGTCAAAATTCCAAATTGAAAATGCACACTTCCAAATGTGGCCTTTTAGTCCCAAAACAAACCAACAAACTCATGCATGGGTGGTATCACTGTACTGGAGCTGTACATTTTATAACTGAAGTAAAGTGTGTGTGAATAAAACGTAAATAACTACCACAAAGTTTAACAAAGACTGAAAATAGAATTAGTGCATGGAAAGTTAAAATACTAACATTTCAAATACCCTGGGGTGTTCAAAAAACATATGGTTTTATGGAGTAAATTGCATTGATCGGCTTGAAAGATGTCCCAAATAGTACATAGGGGCAGAAGGGTTTTGAAATACGCTTCTTGTACTTATTACCCTATAACATGCAGAAAAAAAATTAATAAAAACCCATGAGAATAAATATTATTCATTAGTATACACTAATATAGGATAGCCTTGACAAAATACTGGTTTTATCTTCTCATTTATGTGCAGACCTGGAGGCTTCCATGTCAGTCATCAATTTTAGGTGACTTTCCCTGCTCAAACATCATGCACTGAATATTTATGCAAATGCTAATGAAGTCTGTTTCTCCATAGACTTCATAGTCAGTGTTGGGTGAGCCATTGTTTACCACAATATGATAAAAAGTTAGAGAATTTAGAAAATTGTCCAGTAAAGTAATACGTTTACAACAATCCAGGATATTTGTAAATATAAAGCAATCAAATAATTGCTATTGTATTTACTTTTTTATTTAACCCCTTTGCGACCAATAACATACCAGGTACGTCTTGAGAAGATGTTCCTATAGGACAATCACTACACCTGGGAACTCTTCCGTCTTTATCCAGAGACTCCGGGTGAAGTGTTGCTTCTCTGGATGACTGCTGGGAAACTCCGGGTCACAGGGGCGGAGTTGCGGCACCCCTCTCTCCCCGCTGACTTCCTCCCCAAAAAAGGAGGTTAACGGGACCTCAGGCCGCCCACCAACATCAGCAAGAACGCTTACTCGCATCCCACAAGGGGGGCTTATGGGGTAGCCAGGGACATATATGATACCTGGTGCTTACCTAATAATAGCCCCTTCGTTGTTTAGTTTTTGCAAATATAGTTTTATGGGGCTGAATACAAATCACATACCCTGGGAAAGAAATCTACTGAAATACTGCAATGTGTTAAGAATAGAAAAAACCCTAAATTGTATTGCAATGTTTGGCACAGATTGGCACTAAAATCGTTGAAAAAAAATTGTTAAAACACCCCTAGTAAAGTACGTTGGGTCAATTTCTCATAAATATATATTTATGGTCAGCACTTTTGGATTTTTCTAGTTGTTATTGGGGCCCAACTCCCAGTATATAAACACACTTTAAAAAAAACTTGTAACTACCAAAATTTGTGTAGATAACGAACATATTGGTTGTGTTTCCAAAATCAGGACAAATACCTAAATACATTTTTTTTCTTTGTCTTCATTTGCTCTATGTTTTTTTCACCTTTATATATATATATATATATGATTATGATTTCAAAGGAAAGCTCTGCTTGTCCTTGTCCATATTAGTGGCATTAGTGTGTTTTTGCCTTTGTATTCTTTGTATTTTTTACTTAATAGAAATTCTGTAGGTTTCTCCAGTCAGTCATTTGGTAAGCAAAGGGTTATCATCCCAAATTAACGGTATTATAGATTGCTGTGCTATAAAAATCCTGATCTAATCCATCCCATTGGCTCTGATTTGATATGAATCAGACTTTAGAATAGTGGAATGATGTCCTATAGTGAGATTTTTGAGATCCCATTAATCCTGGGCAGGAAAGCTATAGGCTGCATCTAAGTTGCTGTCAAAAACACATCTTATGTATAACTGTGTATATGCAGGAGTTGCTTTTTTTGCATGAATCCCATTGAGGAGACTATGAGCTCTTGCAGGCCCATTGGTCCATTAAAGGATTGCCACATCTGTGGACTTCCATCTGGCCTCTTCACATGTAGGTGTGGCGCACAGCTGTTACCCTAAACAATTGTCTCACGGAGAGTTGCTCACTCTGCTCGAAATGAAGGAGGCCAGGATGTGTGGGTGAATGGAAATACACTGGGCAGTCCTAAAACGGTTGTTGAACCGATAAAAAGTACTGCAGCTGTATGGGTTGTTACAAAGATAGAGAACAAACTCTTTTTTATGTATCAGTGATCTGTAAACTCAATCCCACAGTGATAATTCCATTCTGTTTGCAGAGAAACATTTGCAGGCACATGAAAACAACTTTTCTGTCATCTGTCCTAAACTTTTTATTAGCACAGGTAACATTTGGATTGCAAAATTGTTTTATACGGTGAATAGATATGATGCATCATTTTTATCAAAGAGACACTCAATCATCATATGTACTTTAACCCCTTCAGGACCAGGTTTTTGATACTAAGGTGGCGCTAAAAGACCAGAGCCGTTTTTGTGTTTTTGCTATGTCTTTCTTCAACTGTAATTTCTCTCTTATCAATTAGCGCACCCACACAAATCATATATATAGTAGGACGTTCATTTGAAACCATATTAAGCTGGGTAATACATTTTGTTTGAAATAAACTGGAAAAAGTGGGGGGGGGGTGTAAAAAAAAATACAGTTTTGTATACATACAAATTGTACACACATTGAACTAATGGGAAAAAATTATCCAAAATATATTCATTAACTTGTCCTGATTTGGAAACCACCCAATATGGCCAGGATTTTTATCTATTTTAACCAGTATAGGGCAAATATAGCAAGGCATGCATCACGTTTTTAAAATGTATTTTTTTTCAAATTTGGCATGGTAGGCCAATAACTGCTATAGTCGTCACAGATACTGATTATCCCCCAACATTATATGTTTATGAACAGTAGATGAGTCAAGGTGTACAACTAGGGTCATTTTGACACAGAGATTTTATCGCCAATTGCTGCCAAATTTTGAGGTTGCTGAGGTTTGAGGCAATGTTGCTTTAGATTTCATATTATATTTTGTATAGAATATACAGACAATTTGTGTTCACCAACAACCCATCAACAAGGCTTCACATGCATGGTTCATGCATTTTTTGAGGCAGCTATGAGGGCAAAACTG